>CAWUFW010031214.1:0-15892 GCA_963921515.1 Calotriton arnoldi
TTGCTTTCTTCACCTATGCACTGCAGGGCACCAGCTGTCCATAGACCATGTTCAGCCGTGGTGCTCCGGCATGTTTTGGAGGCTATGGTTGATATACCTGAACCAGTACATTTATTTCCCTAGACTCCAACGACTCACTGGCGTGAAGAGTGACTTCTATGCCCTGGGGAGGATGCCGATGTCATTGGCTCCATTGATGGGACACATGTGGCGTTGGTACCACCACAGGCCCAAGAGCAGGCCTACCGTAACCGCAAGCACTACCACTCGGTCAATGCACTGGTGGTCTGGTCTTGCAGATATGAGCATCACACACGGTGTGTGCCCGTTTCCCTGGTTCTGCACACAATGCGTACGTGATGAGGAGTAGTCGCATCCCGAGGATGATGGCACAGATGCGGGAACCAGCGTGCCTGGCTTGTAGGTGTGTTCTGACTTTGTACCAGTTGTGGTGTGTTCTGCTATGTAGTGTTCCCACCTCTTTCCAACTCTGCTAATGTGCAATTGTCTGTATGTAGGTGACTCCGGATACCCCAACATGCCGTGGTTGCTGACGCCCCTCAGGAACCCTGTGACACCAGCCCAGATGCGCTACAATGAGGCACATGGTCGGACCAGGAGAGTGATTGAGCGGACATTTGGTCTCCTGAAGAGCCGCTTCCGCTGCCTCGACAAGACAGGAGGGTCCCTCCCATATGCCCCAGCAAAGGTGTGCAAGATCATCATCGTCTCGCTGCATGCTCCACAACCTGGCAGTGCGGAAGGAGTTGCCTCTCATCCTGGATGACGATGACCAACGTCCGCCACCTGTGGAGGATCCTGGCCTGGACCACGATGCCAGTGATGATGATGATGATGTTGAGGGTGATGTCCGCACACAGCTCATCACCAACTTCTTCAGCTGAATGTGAGTATCCAGAGATGGCATGTCAATGATGTGAGTTTGCATGATATGTGTTGGTGGTGCTCTGGTGCTGTTTGAGTGTGTCCATGGGCTACATGTCTGTATGTGTGTAGCGATGTGTCCTTGTAGGTAGTCTGTACTCCCCAACAGTGTTGACATGCTGACTTGGTTCTGGGTGGGTATCTTGTAACATGTATTGTGCATGAGTATTGCAGTTCTGTCCTGTTCTTCAGTACTTTTGACTGTGTGTCATTTCTGTCCTTCACAGGGTACTTTCAGAGTCGTTTGGTCAACTGTGATCCCCAACACCGTGATTCGACTTCCCGGGTGGTGAGCTGTTGTGTCCCTGCAGGTGATGTGCACCACACCCATGGACTTCCTTCCTTCTACACTTGTTGACTATGTGCCCGCTGCCAGGTGGGATTACCTTGCATCTGTGGTGGTTTCAACATGTTGCAAATGTGTAATAAACCTGTGCTTCACTATGTGATGTGCGTTGTCTGTGGTCACACATCTGACTGACATTTGCTTACTGCACCAGTGGGCTAGTTAACACAGACTGTGAATAGGTGTTGGGTCTGTGCAATGCAACGTATTTCCTGGCAACACCAGTGTAGGCGATGAGTCAGATGTCCATGGTGTGTATGTGTTGTGTAGCCCTGGTGGTGTGCCTCCCCCATATGTGTGAAGTCGCCATGACTCACATGCCGGTGTTGTACTTGCTGTAGCAGTTAGCATGCACAGTGTCATTTCCCCGATCATCATCGCAACTTCTGAGACAACATTGGAATCACAACAGAGGCAAGTATGGTGTATAAGTGAGTTTATTGACATACATGTGTGAGTATAGTGCACAGGTTGTTGGGTGCTGTACATTGTGATTGTGGATCCAAAGTTCCTAGATAATTTGGAAGTCCTGGTAGCAGAAATGTCCAGAGTAAAGTCCACAGTAATCAGAGACATTGGTCCAACTTGAGCTCCCCATGTCATGTGGGAGAGTTGTGTTGCAGTCAACAGGGTGAACAGTTTGCGCACAAAGGTTATTCTCCAGAACAGGTTTTGGCTTCCTGGGGGTTGCACATGGCCATCGGCCTCTCACTTGCCCCTCCTCGGACGGCCCCTCTTCTTTGGGGGGGATCCTCAAGTGCAGGCTGCTGCGGTGCAGGGGACTCTCCGCCAGAGTCATCCTGCCTCCCTGTGGCAGTTGCAGTTGTTTCAGCAGCAGATGTTGTGGGCACACAGGGAGGTGTTGACTGGTTGCTGCCTCATCTGGCGGAGGCATTGTAATATGTCCCTATGCACCGCCGTCATCTCTTGCAGTGTGTCCCACTTGGACTCCACGCGGGACATGTGTGAGTCCAAGCGGGCATGATGGGCAGCCTGCTGCTGTTTGATGTCCCTGAGGAGCCCCACTACCTGGCTGAACTCTCCGGTGCTGGACTGGTACGCATCGGCTATGCGTGCCAGTTGTGGGTCATCATGCAGTCCAGACCCCTCTGTGAGCAGCGACCCATGTCTCCCACCCCTCCCACCACCCCTGGCGACACGTGCAGTACCTGAGGTGGCAGGCACAGGTGACCCTGGGCCACCTTGTGGGTTGGTGGTGGTAGGTGGTGTCCATGGCCCCACGTTGGTCCAGGGTCCCTGTGCTGGTGGTGGTGCTGCTCCTTGGTCTGTCCGTGTCGGCAGGGGTGGTATGTGTGTTGACAGTCGTTGGAGGGGTGGGTGCAGGGGTGCAGCTGGTGGTCCTGCTGGTGCTGCATGATGACTTGCTCCGGAGGTGCCAGGTAAGTCTTCGTCATCCGAGGAGGGCAGAGGCTGTTCCACACCAGTGAGCTCCGTATCCTCTTGAGCCTGGGACGAGGACTCCTCAGCATCTGCTGCTGTGTCCCCATCATCACCTGTTTTTGGGAGACACACACAATGTATGTTATGTTTCTGCAGGCATCAATGGTTGACACACCTGACAGTTGTGACTGTGCCTCTGGATGCGGGCCTGTACAATGCATTGTCCTAAGTTGTCACAGTCAGGGGTTGATATTGGTGTAGCACATTGTCCTGCATTATTTGGGCATTTCTATGTGAATGTTGGGGTGTGTACATGGTCTGCATTGGTTGTATTTGGTTGTCATCCGCTCCTCCTTCCCACCCAGCCAGATATCCCACCATGGACCGTGCTTCCATTGCAGGGAGTGCAAGTTGTCTTTCAGGATGTCAGTCAGTGGTGTCCTGCTGTTGGTTGTTGCACAGTTGCCAGCAGGGCCTTGTGCTCCCCTACAGCAGTAGCCAGTGTCAGCCATCTTGTCAGTTGTTTTCCACTCCCTGTGATGTGAGCATGGTTCAGGGTGGTGTTGATGGGACAGTTGTGGGGGTGACCAATATCTGTGCCTACCACTCCCATCATGCTATTGCCTCCACCCCACTTCCCAGCATGCCCATACTTACTTGCTTTTGGGTGGACTTCAGTGTGTGTGAGTGTGAGAGCAATGGCAAGATGGCTGGCAGTGGTGTCCTGCTGTTGGTTGTTGCACAGTTGCCAGCAGGGCCTTGTGCTCCCCACAACAGAGCACCAGTGTCAGACATCTTTGATGGGGCTTTCCACTCTCTGTGGGGTGTGCATGCTTGAGGGTGAGCTTGCTGGGCCATGTGGGTGGGGGATGCTGAGCTGTGACTACCACTCCCATCAGTGCTATTGCTTCCACCCCCCTTCCTAGCATGCCCATGCTTCCTTCCTTCCTGCCTTCCCTGTGGGGTTGTGCCTGTGTGACAAGATGGCTGGACAGTGTTATCCTGGGTTAGTTTGCACAAGTCCCAGTGTGTCCCTGTGCTTCACTCAGCATGACCCAAGGTTGTGGTTCTTGTGGGATATTGATGAGTGTGAGGTAATGCATTCCTCCAGGTGAGTTTGTGAGTTGTCTAGGGTGTGTGAGTAGCTGCTGGTAACTATGGTCAGGGCTGTGAGTCCTCCTTCCCACCCAGGCCAGATATCCCACCATGGAACGTGCTTCCATTGCAGGGAGTGCAAGTTGTCTTCATGATGTCAGTCAGTGGTGTCCTGCTGTTGGTTGTCTGCACTTGCCAGCAGGGCCTTGTGCTCCCCACAGCAGTAGCCAGTGTCAGTCATCTTGTCAGTCATTTTCCACTCCCTGTGATGTGAGCATGGTTCAGGGTGGTGTTGATGGGACAGTTGTGGGGGTGACCAATATCTGTGCCTACCACTCCCATCATGCTATTGCCTCCACCCCACTTCCCAGCATGCCCATACTTACTTGCTTTTGGGTGGACTTCAGTGTGTGTGAGTGTGAGAGCAATGGCAAGATGGCTGGCAGTGGTGTCCTGCTGTTGGTTGGTTGCACAGTTGCCAGCAGGGCCTTGTGCTCCCCACAACAGAGCACCAGTGTCAGACATCTTTGATGGGGCTTTCACTCTCTGTGGGGTGTGCTTGCTTGAGTGTGAGCTTGCTGGGCCATGTGGGTGGGGGATGTTGAGCTGTGACTACCACTCCCATCATGCTATTGCCTCCACCCCCTTCCCAGCATGCCCATGCTTCCTTCCCTTTGACTCTGCTTCCCTGTGGGGTTGTGTGCCTGTGCTGACAAGATGGCTGACAGTGTTATCCTGGGGTTAGTTTTGCTACAAGTCCCATGTGTGTCCCTGTGCTTCACTCAGCATGACCCAGGGTTGTGGTTCTTTGTGGGATATTTGATTGGAGTGTGAGGCAATGCATTCTCCCAGGTGAGTTTTTGTGGAGTTTGTGTTAGGGGTGTGTGTGAGAAACGCTGCTGGTAACTATGGTCAGGGCTGTGAGTCCTCCTTCCCACCCAGCCAGATATCCCACCATGGAACGTGCTTCCATTGCAGGGAGTGCAAGTTGTCTTTCAGGATGTCAGTCAGTGGTGTCCTGCTGTTGGTTGCTGCACAGTTGCCAGCAGGGCCTTGTGCTCCCCACAGCAGTAGCCAGTGTCAGCCATCTTGTCAGTCGTTTTCCACTCCCTGTGATGTGCGCATGGTTCAGGGTGGTGTTGATGGGACAGTTGTGGGGGTGACCAATATCTGTGCCTACCACTCCCATCATGCTATTGCCTCCACCCCACTTCCCAGCATGCCCATACTTCCGTTCCTTTTGACTCTGCTTCCCTGTGGGGTGGGCTGCCTGTGCTGACAGGATGGCTGGGAGTGTTGTCCGGGCAGTTGTTTGGCTAAATGTCCCAGGAGTGTCCCTGTGCTTCACACAGCATGACCCAGGGTGGTGGTTCTTTGTGGGACCTTGAGTTAGGATGTGAGGCATTGCATTCCGCCAGGTGGCTTCTGTGGAGTATGTGTTGAGGGGGGTGTGAGGGAGGTGCTTGTGACTATGGTCAGTGCTGTGAGTCCTCCTTCCCACCCAGCCAGATATCCCACCATGGACCGTGCTTCCATTGCAGGGAGTGCAGGTTGTCTTTCAGGATGTCAGTCAGTGGTGTCCTGCTGTTGGTTGTTGCACAGTTGCCAGCAGGGCCTTGTGCTCCCCACAGCAGTAGCCAGTGTCAGCCATCTTGTCAGTTGTTTTCCACTCCCTGTGATGTGCGCATGGTTCAGGGTGGTGTTGATGGGACAGTTGTGGGGGTGACCAATATCTGTGCCTACCACTCCCATCATGCTATTGCCTCCACCCCACTTCCCAGCATGCCCATACTTCCTTCCTTTTGACTCTGCTTCCTGTGGTGTGGGCTGCCTGTGCTGACAGGATGGCTGGGAGTGTTGTCCGGGCAGTTGTTTGGCTAAATGTCCCAGGAGTGTCCCTGTGCTTCACACAGCATGACCCAGGGTGGTGGTTCTTTGTGGGACCTTGAGTTAGGATGTGAGGCATTGCATTCCGCTCAGGTGGCTTCTGTGGAGTATGTGTTGAGGGGGGTGTGAGGGGAGGTGCTTGTGACTATGGTCAGTGCTGTGAGTCCTCCTTCCCACCCAGCCAGATATCCCACCATGGACCGTGCTTCCATTGCAGGGAGTGCAGGTTGTCTTTCAGGATGTCAGTCAGTGGTGTCCTGCTGTTGGTTGTTGCACAGTTGCCAGCAGGGCCTTGTGCTCCCCACAGCAGTAGCCAGTGTCAGCCATCTTGTCAGTCATTTTCCACTCCCTGTGATGTGCGCATGGTTCAGGGTGGTGTTGATGGGACAGTTGTGGGGGTGACCAATATCTGTGCCTACCACTCCCATCATGCTATTGCCTCCACCCCACTTCCCAGCATGCCCATACTTCCTTCCTTTTGACTCTGCTTCCCTGTGGGGTGGGCTGCCTGTGCTGACAGGATGGCTGGGAGTGTTGTCCGGGCAGTTGTTTGGCTAAATGTCCCAGGAGTGTCCCTGTGCTTCACACAGCATGACCCAGGGTGGTGATTCTTTGTGGGACCTTGAGTTAGGATGTGAGGCATTGCATTCCCGCCAGGTGGCTTCTGTGGAGTATGTGTTGAGGGGGTGTGTGAGGGGAGGTGCTTGTGACTATGGTCAGTGCTGTGAGTCCTCCTTCCCACCCAGCCAGATATCCCACCATGGACCGTGCTTCCATTGCAGGGAGTGCAGGTTGTCTTTCAGGATGTCAGTCAGTGGTGTCCTGCTGTTGGTTGTTGCACAGTTGCCAGCAGGGCCTTGTGCTCCCCACAGCAGTAGCCAGTGTCAGCCATCTTGTCAGTTGTTTTCCACTCCCTGTGATGTGCGCATGGTTCAGGGTGGTGTTGATGGGACAGTTGTGGGGGTGACCAATATCTGTGCCTACCACTCCCATCATGCTATTGCCTCCACCCCACTTCCCAGCATGCCCATACTTACTTGCTTTTGGGTGGACTTCAGTGTGTGTGAGTGTGAGAGCAATGGCAAGATGGCTGGCAGTGGTGTCCTGCTGTTGGTTGTTGCACAGTTGCCAGCAGGGCCTTGTGCTCCCCACAACAGAGCACTAGTGTCAGACATCTTTGATGGGGCTTTCCACTCTCTGTGGGGTGTGCATGCTTGAGTGTGAGCTTGCTGGGCCATGTGGGTGGGGGATGTTGAGCTGTGACTACCACTCCCATCATGCTATTGCCTCCACCCCACTTCCCAGCATGCCCATACTTACTTGCTTTTGGGTGGACTTCACTGTGTGTGAGTGTGAGAGCAATGGCAAGATGGCTGGCAGTGGTGTCCTGCTGTTGGTTGTTGCACAGTTGCCAGCATGGCCTTGTGCTCCCCACAACAGAGCACCAGTGTCAGACATCTTTGATGGGGCTTTCCACTCTCTGTGGGGTGTGCTTGCTTGAGTGTGAGCTTGCTGGGCCATGTGGGTGGGGGATGTTGAGCTGTGACTACCACTCCCATCATGCTATTGCCTCCACCCCCCTTCCCAGCATGCCCATGCTTCCTTCCCTTTGACTCTGCTTCCCTGTGGGGTTGTGTGCCTGTGCTGACAAGATGGCTGACAGTGTTATCCTGGGGTTAGTTTTGCTACAAGTCCCATGTGTGTCCCTGTGCTTCACTCAGCATGACCCAGGGTTGTGGTTCTTTGTGGGATATTTGATTGGAGTGTGAGGCAATGCATTCTCCCAGGTGAGTTTTGTGGAGTTTGTGTTAGGGGTGTGTGTGAGAAACGCTGCTGGTAACTATGGTCAGGGCTGTGAGTCCTCCTTCCCACCCAGCCAGATATCCCACCATGGAACGTGCTTCCATTGCAGGGAGTGCAAGTTGTCTTTCAGGATGTCAGTCAGTGGTGTCCTGCTGTTGGTTGGTGCACAGTTGCCAGCAGGGCCTTGTGCTCCCACAGCAGTAGCCAGTGTCAGCCATCTTGTAAGTTGTTTTCCACTCCCTGTGATGTGCGCATAGTTCAGGGTGGTGTTGATGGGACAGTTGTGGGGGTGAGCAATATCTGTGCCTACAACTCCCATCATGCTATTGGCTACACTGACTTGCCCAGCATACACATATTTCCTTTCTTTCAGTGGGCTTCACTGTGTGCTGGTGTTGTAGTGGTGGCTACTTGTCTGGATGTGTTTGTCAGTTATATTTGTGCCACTGCCTAGCTGTAGTTGTAGTTGTGTTTGTACATGTGATGACACAGTTAAATGTCACTTTGTGATGGCATGTGTTGTGTTTCTCTGAGTGACATACACATTTTGGGATGATTCTGTTCTGGTTGCTGTGTATTTGCTAAGAGTGCATGGTTTGACTCTCCCCTTGACAGTGATGTGTGTGTGTAGTCGCAGAATATTGTGTACATTTGTTGTGTACTCACCAGGCTCTGGGATGTTTTCTAGTCCATAGACGCTCACTGGTGGTAGGATGGCCCGCACCTTCTCCTCCCAGGGCCTGAGGTATACTGGCTTGGCAGGAGGGCCACTGCCGGTGTATTGGCTCAAGATGTAGTCCTTCTTTAGCAGCTCCTTGACCCTCCTGCGCACGTCATACCACCTGTTCTGGATGTCTGTCTTTGTGCGCAAACATGGTGATTGTGCGTTCACCCTGTCGACGATCCTCTCCCACATCTTTGTTTTCTGTGACATGGGTGTCTGTTGGACCAGTGTACCAAAGAGCTGTGGCTCTACCCTGAGGATCTCATCTACCAGGACTTCCAATTCACTATCTAGGAACTTGTGATTCTTCTTTGGGGGCATGGTGATGGGTGGTGATGGTGAGTGATGTGTGTGTTGGTGTGCAGGTGAAGGTGTGTGAGTGTGTGTTTTGCTAGGTGTATGTGAGGTTTCTATTTGTTGTGGTGCTGATGGTGTGTGGCTTGTGTGATGGATGAGCTGTGGGTGTGTGGTTGCTGTCTGTTGAGTGCTGGCAGGTAATTTGAATTTGCAAAGGATCATGGTAGGGATTTGTGTCCTTTATATGGGTGGAGTTGTGGGTGTGTCTTTGTTCCCTGCCCCTCCCCCCAGTATTTATTGGCTTTGTAATTGCTTGTTTGGCCTTTTTTTGTGTATTTTCCCTTTGTACTTTTCGTGCATGTAGGAGACGTTCTTGTGACCGAGTCGGACCCTGCAGTTGTCTCGTACGGGCTCGTCCGTTTCGTTCACGCTGTGTTTGTGCTGTTTTCTATGCTGCGTACGCGTCGGTCACGGTGTTTTGGGTTGCTTCGGCTCGCAGTTTTGTATGCGTGTCGGTCGTACGGCTTGTCCTCCGTGCGACTCGGTCGTGTTTTCCACGCCTTGCATCGTACTTGGCGGGTGGGAGTCCGCGGGTACGTCTCGTTCGGTATTGTTCCGGGTGCGAGTCGGTCGGTTCGAATCGCGTGTTTTTCCGGCCGGATTGCTGTTTTCCGCGCGACTCGGTCCTTCGGCTTGTGTTCCGTACGAGTCGGTCGGGTTTTGCTCGCTTCTCATCGTACTTGGCGGGTCGGGCTGCACAGGTACGTGTCGGTCGGAATTAATTCCGGCTCCGAGTCGGTCGGTACGTTTTCCGGCCGGAATCGGAATCGGCCCCTAAGTTTATTTACTTCCTACCCTATAACACCACACAATTCACAACCCACATTTAAATTTGTAAAAATGTACTTCCATAACTAATACAATTAGTTATCAATTAAAGAAAGATTATTAAATTTTTTTTTTAAAACATAAAAATTAATTAAATTCCCACCTTTTACCCTTATAATTCCCACAACCCACAGCTAAAATTAAACTGTAAAAAATGAATTAGCACAATTAAAATGTATTTTCAATAAAAAACTAATAGTATTTAACAACTAATTAGAAAGTAAAAATAATTTACTCCCAACCCTTTACCCCTATAAAACCAAAACCCACACACAAAGAAATGTAAATCATTTACCCTAATTAATTATCAATTAATTAATATTAATCATCAACTCATTAATAATTAATTAAACATAAATTACTTCCCACTTTACCCCTATAAACCCCACAACCCGCACCTAAAATTAATTACACAATTACCATATTTAATTTTCAATTAATTAATTAATATTAATTAACAACTAATTATTAATTGATTAAACATAAATGACTTTCACCCTTTACCCCTATGAACCTCAAAACGTGCACCTAAAATTATTAACACCATTTCCATATTTAATTTTTTATTAATTAATATTAACCCTTCGATGCTCGTGGACGAGCTCAGCTCTTCATGCTGCGCGGTGGGTGTATGGCATGACGAGCTGAGCTCGTCATTTACCACACCCGCGATCGGAATGTCCAGCACCTGGGCGGAATTCGATTGCGGCGAAGCGCGTTAACCAATATTAATTAAATAAAAATCATAAACAAACACAGAAGTATAGTAAATATTTTGTACTCATGCGGCAATGAAGTAAAATAGACTGGTTAGGCAGCGCATTAGGGCAAGTTCCTGCTGAAAGATTTACAAAAGCAGCTATGGCTAACGATGACTACACTCCACAGTCAGTCCTTAATATTCAGATGACTCACTACACTCCAAAGTCAGTCCTGTTAGCAAAAATGTCCCCCGATCAGGGCTAAATCACCTAAGAGTCGGGCCATCTTCATTACATTTCAACAAAATATGTGGTCCATTTTTCCGCTGTGTATCGACAGTGATATGGGCCTTTACACACCCAATGGATCCAAACGGGTGCCAAAACAGGCGGGCATTTTGGGGAAACCTACGACGGTCTAGTGTTCAGTTACCAGACGACGCAGTAGAAGCAGGAAGCACTCCGCTATATGCCGCACTAAATGACCCGAATGGGACACGCCTGGGCATGATGGGTCCCCCGGGTGAGCTGATTTGAGGAGCAGTGGCCGAGGGAAGGACTTGATGAAGTGAAGTAGATGAGGGGGCCCATTAATGGCTGCATACCTCACCGCAATGCGGCCCGACAGCAAGACACCGTGCTACCTCAAGCTAACATCTCGCATCCCTAGTAAGCTGCCCATTTATCTCTGAATTAATATATTGACTACTGGCCTTTAATCTTTTGTTTCACAGAGTGTGACTACAGCCCCTCTCTCTCCCGGGAGTGATCATGACGCACCAGGCACGGCGCCGAGAAATGTATGTTTTTTCATCTATGTGTGGCTTTTTCATCTATGTGTGTTTTCTTGTTGTTATTAATCCCAACCACTGTATTTATAAAACAGTCTATTATCCAGCCGATTTAGTCACTTTCGGATGAGGGTTTATTATGCAATTCCTGACGCAGTAGGAGCACTGGATTCTTGTGTTTGAAGCTAACGCTACGCACCTCAAGCGAGTGATCTGCACTCTCTTAGCTTTGGATATTAAGCTGTGTCAGCCTTAGGCTGACGGTTCCCAAATTCTCCCTTCTTCTTTGTTTTACCGGAACTCTGATGATGTTTTTCCTGAGATTATGTTTTGTATGTAGGTTGTGTGATTATGCATGGCTCTTAATTCAATATGTTCCTAACAGGGACTTTTGAGGCAGTGGTACCAAAAGGAACTAGGGGCCTGATATTTACGATGGCGGTCGGAAATCCTCCCCGACCGCCATGGTGACTGGGAAAGACCGCCCGCATGGCCACGCGACTTAACCGCCGGATCGCATTACGATGTTCCTTGTCTCGAAATCCGACCGCCATGCGGTCGGATCGTCATGGCTTTGGGCATTAAGCGGGGCGGTTGTTGATGCACGGCAGCACCGCCGGCAATGTCTGTGCTGAGCATGTCCTGCATTTCCCTGCACTGCGTGGGCAGGCACTGCACAGTGCCTGCCACCTGGCACAGGGAAACGTAGGGGGACCGATGGGTACCTCCCAGTGCACCCCCTCACCCCGCTTACTTTGGGGCCCGCAGCCGGCCCCCAGAAGACATGGCGGTTTGACCGCTGAGGAAGAGGCTGGCCACCGCCGGCATATTAATCGCAAAGCCGGCGGAGTCGGGATCAGCACTCGCGCACCATTATCCTGCAGTCCTTCTCCGTCCCACAGGGCAGGAGTGCGGATGGCAACCAGCGGGAAAAGCGGACGGGTCGGAACTCCCACCGCCATCCTAATCTGACTCGGCGGTTTTCTGGCTTACGATCGCGGGGCGGATGTCCGCCGCAGGTCCGGCGGAGCTCACTGCCGGGCCGTGGCGGTGAGGTCATCCGATCCGCCATCATAACAGGCTCTAGGTCTTCCTTAGGGTCCTGGACAGAAGAGCCGTGGGGGCATGGCTCCAAAGCCATGCTGAATCCAGAAAGAAGAGATTCATTGATACTGTTTCATTTCTCCCTGATTTTAATCCTACCCACCAGGAGGCAAGGAACACAGTAGGGCGACCTACTAGTCAGGTATTTTTAAATGTACATAGCACCTTCACTCCACTCCCTCCCTCACCACCGCTCTTCATCATAGACAATATCAAAAAGTGCTCCTGCGCGTTTCGCTTGGCATCGCAGCATGCCTCCAAATCCACAGCAGATCAGGAACAACCCCCAGCTGATTGGTGAACCTGGGGCACTCCTAGGTGGTGAGGGATTTCAAGAAAAACCAGAGTTTTTCTCTGATTGTGGAGGGTTTGTCCATTTGCCTACTCCTTCATTTACACCAGGTTCTCTTTGTGTATCATCCATGCCCCTGCCTGCAGGGAGGGGTGAACCTGGGGTGTGGCCCTCTTCCTCCCACTCTTTTTTGATAAGCATCCCGATCAGCGTCTGCAGACGTGTAGCTCACTCTTCCTCTCCCCCCTTTTCCTCCTTATTATTCAGATAATAACACAAGACTAAAACATGATTATCCTTGAACCATTGCCAAAAGCCACAGGTTTGACCTTCTCCGACGATAGGCAGAAAGAATTCTTGCTGCAGTATCCCCCCATTTGATGGGGACAGCCAACTCAGAGACAGGCGCAGGCTGGCACCGAATTAACAGAGCTAAAAAGGACACATGATCAAGACAATGGGATACATGGCATAATGATGACGGAGTATCTCCAAGGGAACGCCGCATCGCGGGCTCTTATAGTTACGTAACGAACCCTTCATCTTCCAGAATGATAAGACCTTCAAAAAGGATTGGTCCTCAATATCAATGCAATGCACCAGGGACCGGCTGGTTTTGATTATAAAAACAGCTTGGCACGCATCCCTTTACAAGAAATTACGGTAGAAATACACACCATCGAGGTAAGCTTTTGAAATCCTACCAATCAGTGTCAGAACTCAAAAAAAGACTAGAGGAACTGAACAAAACAATGTGGGAATTTGAAAAATCTCCGAAGGAAAACCAAGTTCCGAAATTCAAAAAGGACGTTTAAAACGTTCTCACACGAATGTGTGTACCCACAACATAAGGGGCGATTTTACCACACCTCTGGAAGAAATCCAGGTCATAACACGGATACAGATAGTTCGGATTCTGGATCAGAAGGCCCTGACTCTAATACCAACAGGAGAGGATATCAACGTAACAGGAGTGAATTACAACAGAAGAGCGGGACAGACTTCATGGGACAAGGGGAGGCTGGCCCAAATACAATGGCCCCCTCCTTTTCCAGTACCATTTTATTATGGTCCCCCCCCCTCTCTTAGAACACACCAACATGACTACTGGACATTAGCGCAGGCAGAACATTCTGGTTTTTCCGACACCGAAGCCTTTTTAGAAGCAGGGGTCGGGGGACAACAGAGGGGACGAGATGAAGAAAGGACAACAGGTGCAGTGGGCCGACCCCCAGGAACAACTCATGGATGACCCCGCAGTGAGCATGGACTCTGTCCAATTACCCAGTGCACGCAACAATCGCCCGGGCTTAGTGGTGAACCTAACTATGAGAATTATGTCAAAAACACAAACCGATGTTTTGGAGAAAGGCCTTGGCTTCATCCCAACGGCAATGCTGGACAAATTCAAGCTAACATGTGAAGTAAATGAGTTCATCAGAAAAATCAAACTTTAGGGTCTTTTTCGCCAATAAACCCCCCAACATGATAACCAAGGGGAAACAAATTTAAGACCAAAATCCTCCTTCACCCTTCCGAGCTCAGTGTTACCAGTGGAAATTCCTAGGCCTTTGAAAAGGCAGTTCTCAAAGACATTGGAGAAATTGACCCTCAGAACTATAGAAGAGTCTTTCAAAATACAGCGAGGGAAAAACAAGTCGTGAATCTATGAACTATCCAGTAGATAAAAGCCTGGTCATAAAACCTGGCAGACAAGGGTGGTGCAGTAGCAGCCACAAACAGGCAGTTGCCTACCAAAAACTAATGCCTGAGACTCTTGAGCAATGAAAGGACTTACAAACGCCTGATGGAGGACCCCACGGGCACGGCCTAAGAATACAGATAAAGCAAGACACGTCCCTGACAAATATGGATCATATGTTGTATTCTAGTTGCAACCAAACACAGTACAATCATAGAGAAACAATATTTATCGTGGCTGCACCCCATTTAGCAGGGAGTCATAGTCACAGATAAATCCGGTCACGAGATATTAAGAACAGTAATGCCAACACAATATTTGGGCAAATGTACAAAAATCCGCTTTTATTCATAATTATTGCTTATGAGCATACAATCTTCACATATTAAAAACATATTTAAACACAATCATGAATTAATTAAAACAAGAAAACTACGCAAAAGTCGACGCAGTGTTTCGGTGAATTTCAGACTGATCACCTTCTTCAGGACAGAGTTTTCTATAAATTCAATGTATACAATGCATTAGATTACTGTTCAAATACCACATTTATTACAGACAATTTTACAATAAAATAGCTTAAAACATACAAACATCTGCAAGCATTCGCGATAAATTACCAACTTCATATGCCAAGAAACGAAAAACGAAGCATAAGCTTATTCATTGTACCAAAACACCATAGGTGCGAGTTATTCCTTGAGGCACACGCTACATGCTCAATAGAAACAACATATGATCCATCATAATTAAATAGTAATCTACCTATTAAAACGTTTTGAATTAATGGATCCCATATATTATTCAGAAGGGAAACATTCTTCCGATTTAAGTTAAGGAATGTCCTAAAATGAGACAACTAGATATGAAGAAACAAAGTTGCAGTATATTATTCGGCAAATAGACATAATATCAAAATAAAAATATCGAATGGACAGAATATCGAATCCAAAATATAGAATGGACATAATATCGAATACTGAACAAAAACCCCGAAGTGTCGGGTAAAGGGCCTAGCCATTAGACAGTGGGGAATTGGAGTCCTAATCAACTAGATCCTGGAAAACAACAAGAAAGAAGAATTTTCCTTGAGTCCCCTCACTCACCAGGGTTTCCCCATGGTGACATGCTTCAATCATTGGGGCCATCTCCTGCTTCTCATTTAGCCGAGGCGTGCTGTACGACCTCTGCGATAATTTACGCAGGAGCACTCAAAGTAGAAGACTCATGGGGTCGATTCCCGATTCCCGGGGCCGGAAATTTCTTCCGACCGGAGCCGGACCCGAGAGATTTCCGACCGACCGGGACCCCGCAGTCCCGACCGGAACGAGCAACGGCGCAGCCGCATGTTGATCGGACAACAGTCAGGTCGGACTCCGACTGAACTCACCGGGAGCCGTGGTCGTGATTAATCGCCAGACGACTGGGCTCCCATTGCCTCAATGGGCATGCAGCGGACAAGGGAGCGCTTCTACAAATGGCAGGGCACGGGCCGCGAAAGCCGTCGCGCGCACATCGCACAGGTAGGGGACCTTGTCCCCTGTGTGCTGCCGACGTGGTACGCCAGCACAGGGTCCGCTACGGACTCTGCCAAGTACGGCCCGGAGCAGCCTCTACGAGCCGGGAGTGCGCGGCTCGGTCGGATCTGGGCGCCCGCGCGCCGCATCGCACGCACCCGGCCGGGAACGCCTCCATTGCGCTGGGTTGCGTAACCGGGTCCGAGCGAGTCGGGTCGGAGCGCCTGAGTCCGAGCGTAGTCGGCCGGAGCTGTCGGGACGCCTTCGGACGCAGTCGGTCGGGCGACTCGCATCGCACTCGCCGGTCGACTCACAGACGCCTCGGTCGGGAAACAGGCTTTCGCATGGCTTTTTTCCCGACCGGATCGGTATTGGCGCGCTCCGACCGCAGACCGGAAT
>CAWUFW010031215.1:0-15888 GCA_963921515.1 Calotriton arnoldi
TTTCCTGACCTATGGGAGGCATGGTTTGGTGGTATATAAGTAGGAATATTATTATAAATTGTAAATCGTGTTATAAGAGTTTTGACACTGCACTGGACTGGGTAGATCAATGTGACACCAATATCGGATTCATCTTAGATAGAACATTTAAAGAGGGACAAATCTGTGTTCAGTCTCCATATTACAGATTTAGGGCGTATCCCATTGCACTTGCTCGAGAAATATAAAGTAGATGTGGCTATTGAGTTGATCACTGATATTTCAGAACAGGACTGCAACAAATATTTGTATTCTATTCAGAGAGTACAGGCAGAAATATCAGGAAGGTTAACATAGCAAAAATGTTATTTCCGGTTCTACTTGACACCGGCTAGAATCAAAAGCATGGAATTAGTAGAGTCAGATGTCTGTAGAAGTGCAAAAATTTGGTTGTGTGACGGAATCACGCATGCGTTTACCACGCATGCCAGTTCTATGCGGTCTGAAGCATGCAAGTCTTAACCACGCATATGCCTTTACCATGCAAGCCTTTACAACGAAATATGCGTTGTTAAGGCATGTATGGCAAAGACATATGCATGGTTAAGACTTTTCAGGTAAGTACTACCACCTGACCCCTGCCCCCTGCCCTGAGACCTAAAATGACCCCCTCCCTCCTGAAAACCAACCCCCTTCCCCTCGAGCCCTAAAAGTTCCCTTCCCACCAAGCCCTAAAAACGACCCCGCCCTCCCCATAGTCCTAAAAACTACCCCGACCCCCCGAGCCCTAAAAACTCCCCTGCCCACCAAAGCCCTAAAAAGTATCCCGATCCCAGCCCCCCCACTCTGAGCCCTAAAACGGCCCCTCAAACCCCTGCCCTGAGACCTAAAACTACCTCCCTCCCTCCTAAAAACCAACCCCCTTCCCCGAGCCCTAAAAACTTCCCCTGCCGTTCCCAAGCCCTAAAAACGACCCGCTCTCCCCTAAGCCCTAAAAACTACCCGACCACCCCCGAGCCCTGAAAACTACCCCAACCCTTCAAAACGACCCCCCACTTCCAAAAACCTGGCCCAGCCCCACTTACTTCACTGCGTCCTGCTTCATCTCCCGATCCTTCTTGCATTCTGCTTCCGCCCATTCCAGGCAGCAGCTATTCCGCACACTGGGATAACCATGCATATGCGTGGTTAAGGCAAGCATGGTAGAGCTTGCGATGTTGGAACACACATGGTTCTGGCCGCATTGTTCCGACCATTTCCCCAAAAAGTAAGTTGAAAATTATAAACACAGACAATTGCAATGTCCAAGACCATCAAAATTTTTTGAATTAATGATGGAGCAAATTAGCCAGTTTTTGGGCAAAGATATCGATCTTTCTGATAGATGAATTTCATTTAATAATGTCTCTATTATTAATAAGCAAAGTTCTCTTACAAGGTTTGGGTCCAATAGGCAGTTTTGATGCCTAAAAACTACATTTTCACAAGTGGAAGGGTAGCGATTATGCAGGTGTAGATGATTGGGCAATCGCACTCTCTAAAAAGGTTCTTTTTGCAGCATTAGAACAGAGTGAGTTTTTGAAAATTTACCAAGTGAATGTCATATATGGATGTGTTTAACTAATGTCATGGTATAAAACTAGTTGTATTGTATAAAATCTTGATTGGAAAATTGGGTTTTAAAATAACAATTTTATTTTTTTATAGTTTTATATAGCACAAACTCGACCCGAAGATATTAGGTATCAGAGCGATTTAAATGAGCCCCAGTTTCGTTACAGATGGACACATTCATTTTTGTTAGGCACAGGGAGATTAAGTGATTTGCCCAGAATCACAGGATGTTGAGCGTCGTTCCCGAGACTTGAACCCGGTTCCCCAGTTTCGCAGTCGACCACTCTAGCCATAAGGCTAAATCCTCTCCCCAACAATAAAAATCAAACACCCAAAATCCCTGTGTTGTGGAATTCTGTATGCCCTTCAGTTATCAAACACATATAGATTCACCTGGTATGCCCCTGGATGTTACTTGCCTATGTGGCTATGAGTCTCCTTGACCGCTAAGTGACAAATAGGTCACATGGTATAGAAGCCCAGCTGGAATGTGATTGCGCAAACATGCCAGCCTACCAATATTGTTAGCACTCAACTAGAACAGGGCTGGAATAACCCAGCATTTTGGTGCTTCAATGACATCAAATACAATGCTCTTTCAATGCCAGCTCATTCCTATGGTCATGAAATTTAGCCTGAAATAATATGTGTTCTGATGTTATTTCTTTTCTGTCATTGCCTCATATTGTTACTTGCTTTATTTACATACAAATAAAATTCCTACCTTCTTTACAAATGCAATATCCCCTGTGACTCCCCAATCCAGTAGTACTAACACTGTCGCTGAGTTGGTTTTGGTAGAACAACTGGAGAGAGTCAATATTGATACCACATTTTGTAAGGTGACTCACCTGAAGACCTCAGTGACGTCCATGCTCCACAGGGAAATCTTTGACACAATTGAGCAATGGAGTTTTCTGACAGTACCTGTGACTTAAATGCTGGCAGAGAGGTGTGGTGTAAGATAGATACAGATCTTTTATGAGTCTTTAGCTAGACATTCACAAATGAAACGTCCATTTTTGCAACATTATAAATACACGTTTAAGTTGTTTCTCTTGCTCCTTCTTGTAGAGTAGTCTTTCAACCATTTGATTTGCATTTGAAATAGCACCCCTGAAAATGTCTAGAAGCAAAGGGACTTCTGCCTCAGCCCCCTGGTTTTCCGTAATGCTAAAAGATGAAAAACTTAAATGCAAAAAGTTAAAGAGGAAATGGCAACTTAATTTTACCGATGAGGATAAACTCACTAACAAAGCCTCTCTCAAAATTTTTTGGAAAGATATAGAGAAAGCAAAAGCCTGCTTGTTTACGAAACAAATTGCAGAAGCAGGAAATGTACTTAGAACTGTTTTTAAAATTCTAAATTCCTTTCTGGATCCTAAAGTGTGTAAACAATCCACCCTGTCTTCACAGCAGTCTGTCGACAACTTGTTGACTTTTTTTCATGATAAGGTTAACACTATCTGCTCTAAGTTCAAGGACAATATGAATTTTGATTCCCTCATGAAACCACTAGAATCCCAGGGCAATGCTCCTCAGTTATTAACTTTTGAGAAGACATCCTTGACTGACTGTGAAACGATTATTCAAAAAGCTAGATCTGGCTCCCCGTTGGACCTCTGTCCTCTGCATATCCTGAAGTGAGTTGTCAACTCCCTAAATCCTCAGATTACTTCTTTATTTAATCTATCTCTAAACACTGGCTCGGTGCCTACAAGCTGCAAAAAGGCACTGGTGCTACCACTTATTAAAAAAGCCAATCTTGATCTGCTAAATCCGGATAATTACAAACCCATCTCTCTACTCCCTGTCATAGGGAAGATATAAGAGTCTTTGGTCAATTGCCATATTACCAGGTTTATTAACAACACAGATTTTTTACATCCTCGAAGTCCGGCTTTAGTACTGGTTTCAGCACATAATTGGCCCTTTGTTAGGAAATAGATGTAATCAAAACTCAGCTTATCTAGCGATAAAAATCTATAGTAATACTGCTTGGCTTATCTGCTGCTTTCGATTTGGTGTCTCATGACATCTTATTACAGTGGTTGAAAAAGCTGGTATAGTTGGCAACGTTTGGAATTGGATAAAATCTTTCCTTTCCGGCAGATTGCAAGCAGTACACTTACCCCCCTACACCTCGGGATACAGGGAAGTTAACTGCGGCGTTCCGCAGGGTTTGGCCTGCAGCCCGGCTTTATTTAACACCTATATGGCTCCCTTTGCCTCTATTGTACAAACCTGGGGCTTCAATGTCGTGTCTTACGCAGATGACACTCAGCTGATGTATGCCTTCAATCACTTGGATGACTCTGTTATGGCCAACATCCAGGGCTGCCTTCTGGGAGTAACTGAATGGGTGCACAAGAGCTGCCTCTGCTTTAACTCGGACAAATCTGAGATTTTGGTATTTGGTGCATCTTCTCCAATTTGCATGACTAGAATTTGGCCTACTGATTTGGGATAACCTCCGGCCCCCACATCTCTTGCAAAACATCTGGGTGTAAAAATAGATACTGCCCTCATGCAAACCCCAGGTCAAGTCTATTGCCGGAGTCTGTTTCTCCTTATTGAAATCTCTGAGAAAAATTCTAAAATTTCTGCCAGAGAACACTCAGAAGGATATTATCCATTCCTTAATCACATCTAGGCTAGACTACGCCAAGTCCTTGTTCTTTGTTCCCCACAGGAGCTGATCAACAGATTACAACGGGGGCAGAACGCGGCGGCCCGTTTGGTTCTGAACATTCCAAAATGAGACTCCATTCGGGAGGGACTGAAAGCTCTCCATTGGCTACCAATTAGCTGCAGAATAAAATGTAAAGCACTTATGATCACTCACAGGGTGGTACAACAGATGGGCCCTGCTTATGTTCAGGATAAGATCAGAAAGTATCAACCCTTTAGAACCCTGCAATCGGCAAACCAATATCTTTTGTGCATCCTTATGGTTCACAAAGCAAGAGCAGGTGGTTCATCCTTAACTTTCCTAGCTCCCAATTTATGGAATTCCCTTCCTGAACATCTTCGGTGTACCTCTTTAGAGTCCGCTTTAAGGCTCTCTTGAAGACACACATCTTTAAAGAAATATGACTCAGGCTCTTCTTTCTTGAGACCCTAATATCCTGATAGGGGACTCAGATTCCTGCTCTTCATTCAACCTAGTGATAGGACACTCCGGTAGAGCAGCTGTCATGCTTTATAAACCTAATTCATTCATTCATTCATTCATTGTTTGTATTCTATATTCCTACCCACAGGAGTATCTTGGAAGGTTTTCTCTAAAAAATGCAGTGTGATCTTATTTTCAGCTTTCCCTCTATTGATATTTATTTCAGCTGGTTGGTGGTCTAGATGAATCACTAGCTCATTCCATTGTATGAAGGAGCTACAATTCATAATAGTACTTCCTTCTGTCATCCCTCAAGCTATCAGCTCCTACAAGACAGTAGTCTTAAGCCACAACCACGGTCACAGCTTCAACCACAAGATGAATGAATGATAGCATATGTCAGCAATGACCAACGTCTTTGTGATATCCAATGTCGATCCTCATCCACAGTTTGGACAAGCTGCATCATGCTCTTATCACATTTCATTGGCGAATGCCTGAAAATTGCAAATCAAGAAATGATTGTCTCCAAGAGGTTGTTAAAAATCGAATCTCATAGTTTGCTTAGTTGAACATCAGCTCTGCCTTGGTATTTATTGTGTGGGGTACCTTTAAGGCATTTCTGAAGGGGATGTTGATATATTCTTTAAGGAAGTCAAAGAGTATGCCAGCACAGACACTAGAGTGAGAGGCTGCAATAGGGCAACTAAAATGAAACAGGTGGTCTCGTCCCTCTTTCACCGCAACAACAGAAGGTGATGGAATGATAGTTCTGAAAGTGCAGCAATAAGCTGACTAAAATGATGTACAGCAAGTCATCGAAGAGCACCAGGATAGTAGACATTTCGGAGTAAGAAACGTGGAAGGTAACCTGCTTGGCTAGGCAGGAGAATAAGGGATAGGCTCAAGTTCCCATACTCGGACTTCCAGGTAAGAATTATCTATAGAGGGTGAAGATGCCTCAGATGCATTCTTCTTAATCTATAAATAGTTTCATGAGAATGAATATAGCAGTGTGAGAAACTCATACTTTTTGCCCTGATCACCCCCATTTTTTTATTGAAACTGGTGGTAACTGATTCTTATTGTGTCCTGGGCTCTGCTAACCAGTCAGCTAAAAATATACTTCAACGTATTAAAAAGATAGTTAGAATAAATCCAACAACTTGCCAAGGTTAGATTTATAAAGGTGTTGAACTTTCTTTTCTGATTAACTAAAATCCAGCCTTTCAGCACCCTCTCCTGATTGGCCAGCCTTTGACAGGCTGAGCCAAACTGCTCGATGAGGTGTGAAGTGGCCTGCATAGCGACAATGGACATCTGGTGGGAGGAGATCTGCAAGCTGAAGAGCAAAAGGCAGGAAGGGGCTGGGTAGCCAAACTGTTCTTCAAAGAGGGAATGGCAGTTAGGACAGGACACATGCTCATCCCTACTTCCTGCACCCCAAGCCGGACAGGAGCCCCAGTAATTAAATTAGCAGAGGGGCTGGAAGGGGAGTGTTAGGGAAACTTAGCTCTAACCTCCAGGAGAGACGTTCTCCATTTTGAATTTTAAAGGAATAGTGCTTTCTGGGGCAAGAATATGCCACACTTTGGAGGAAGTTGTCATACTTCTGGGTGTCAGTCAGCCTGTACCCCATTGGTCAAGGGTGCCCCCCGCTTATCGCCAAGGAACACTGGATAAATATTGGAGATCTGCCCAGCAACTCAGATCCCTGCCTGAAACTACAAGAAGAAGAAGGACTGCCCTGCTGGAACCCTGGCGTGCACCAAGAGGACTGCACTCTGAATGACAGCACCTGCTGCGCACTTTGGGAACTACAGCTGTTAGACCTGGTACCATTGGCGTGAGTCTCCCTTCCACTTTTTTCTGATTGCCTCCTCTGTTTTTGATGTTTTGCTGGTTTAGATGCTTTGGGCACTGTGCCACTGCTATTCAGTGCCACAGTGCAAGTGCTCCCTATGGTAAATTGATGTATTGATTAGTGACTTCATGATTGGATCATTTGATTTACTTGTCAGACCCTAGTATAGTGCACCAGGTGTGCCCAGGGCCTGTAAATCAAATGCTGCTGGTGGGCTTGCAGCACCGGTTGTGCCACCCACAGAAGCAGCTTGTAAAGTGTGTCTCAGGCCTGCCATTGCAGAGCCTGTGTGCAGTCTGTGACTGCCATGTCGACTTGGCCAGTGCACCCACTTGCCAGTCCCTAAACCTTCCCTTTTCTGCATATCAGTCATCCCTAAGGTAGGCCCAAGGGCAGGGTGCATTGTATGTAAAAGGTAGGACATACCCTGGTGTGTGTAGCATGTCCTGATAGTGAATTACAGCCAATTTCGTTTTTCACTATTTCAAGGCTACCTGTCCCCATAGGCCAGAATGGGCAGTTTGATTATAACATCTTATAATCCTAACTGACCCAGGGAACATGGTAGAAAAACGAATTTAGTATGCCTGAACTCAGAATGATAAAATACATCTTTTAGTAAAGTTGGTTTTAACATTCTGTGTTTGAAAATACCAATTTTAGAAAGTAGGTATTTTCTTGCCTAACTGTCCAATCCTGCCTCTGCTAGGTTGTGTATTCCTTCAACTGGTTTGTGAGTGACAGGGGCTGGGAGGGATTCCAGGAGACAGGGTGAGTCAGCACAGGGCTGAATAGACCTATCTGCATGTAGAGTGGTGGGAGGAGTTGCACCTGGGTCTGAATAGGGCTGTGCCTGCCTTCCACAATGCTGGCTCCACCTCCTGTGGTGCGTCTGATGTCCCTGGCCCACACTGTCAAAGGAAAGAAGGAGTCCTGTAAACAAAGTGCTCCAGGACTGCAAAGAACTGGTTTGGACCAGGTAAAGGCCCTCTGCCCTCAGAGGACAAAGGATTTAGGGGTATAAATATTGGGGCCCTGACCCCAGAACTTGAGATCACTTCTGGAACAACAAGACAAGCCTCTGCCAAGGAGAAGAACCAAAGGAAGCTGTAGGAGTTGGACTGCCCCCCTGCCAGTGTGCTGTGTTGCTGGGTTGGCATACAGTGGTGTCTTCAGTGCCAAGGAGAGGAGAAGGAACTTTTAAAGAACTTTCATCATCTTGCAGAATATTACTCCAAGGGCTTGAACTAGAGTTTGCCTCTTGCTGAAGTCTCAGGGCTACAAGACTTCACCACCAGCTCCCTCCTAAATTCCCTTGCTGGGGATTCTGTCTGCAGAAGCCTGCGTGTCGCTGGGAGCTGGAAGCGCGACGCAACGAGAAGAAGCGTGTCGCTGACGAAGCTGCTGCCGTCGCAACGCAGGAGAAGCGTGTCGCCGCCGCAGTGGCCGCCACCGCATCACCAGAGAAGCGTGCCTTCGTCGCAGCTGCCTGCCGTCGCATCACCGGAGAAGCGTGTCGCCGTCGCAACTGCCTGCCGTCGCATCAACAGGGAAGCGTGTTGCCACCGCAAGGGTCACCGTCGCATCCCCCGAGAAGCGTGTCGCCGTCGCAGCTGTCTGCCGTCGCATCACCAGAGAAGCGTGTCGCAGGGCCTGTCGCAGCTCCAAAGATACAGAGTTTGCCGCACGGCCGTCGGGCGTGCACGCATCGTCTTCACACCGTCGCATCGCCTCAAGGGCGCACTTTCATCGCATCGCACCGGATCATCGCACCGCATCGAGGCGTTTGCTCGCCGCATCGTCCTCCCTGCGGACCCTTAGTTTGTTTTGCGTTACGCATCCCAGGTACTTTTGAGAGAAACGTGTCGCATTTACCATCAACTTGAACTAAGTTACTTCTACCATCTTTAAGTCTATTTTGAGTACAGTATTGTGGATTTTTGTCGTTCGTGGTCTTGTGTTAAGTCTATATAAAGAATACTTATTTTTATAAAACCTGTGTAGTGTCCATCTGTAGTGTTTTCACTGTATTACTGTATGTGTTCACAAATGCTTAACACACTGCCTCTGAGATAAGCCTGTCTGCTTGTGCCAAGCTACCAAGGGGGTGAGCAGGGGTTATTTTAGTAGTGTATCCCCCTTACCCTGACTAGAAGCAAGGGTCCCTATTTGGTCAAAGGTGTATACCATTGCCAACTAGAGACCCCCAGTTCTAACAACAGCCCTAAGGACTTTTCCTTGCTTTAAAAAGAGAAAGAGTGCACTCCCTGAAAGCAACAGGTTAAAAGAGCACCACCCGCATCATCCCAGGCAAGAAGACACCAGCTGACCACCTTGAGCTGGATTTCACCAGGTGCATTGCGGGAGACGAAGTCCCAACATCCGAAGAAGCAAATCAGTGCTTCTGGAACCTTGGATTGGTGTTATGGACACTTTGGCACCCCAAAAGGACCTTCTGTAAGAAGATCTAGAAGTTTGGAGACTTTTTGTCAAAAAGCACCATAAGGTGACTGACTCATCGACGAGAGTCAAGCTGCCGATGTTGAACCTAACCCGGCCTGGATTTCAAGTTCGTGCTGCTGAAAGCTCCAGAGCTCAAGACTTCCAGGATTTTACTGAAGCCTCACGCTAAACCAAGCCTCCGTCGTCAACTCGAAACCCGGCCTGATGAGGAACCTCGCTTGATATTGAGAGAAAACTCTCCAATAAAGTGACTAAGTCAGAAGGTGAAAACTTGAGAGGGCCCTACCGCTAAGTGTATCTGGCCTGCGCTCCATTGCGGTCGGCCTGACTTTGCCCCAAGTCTAGCGTGGCCAGATATCCCAAAGTGGCGCTTTTGGCTTTTAGGCACTAGAAACTGTCTATTCTTTAAAAATCTTTCAAAATTCATATCTCCTGTTTCCTACATTAGATTTTTGCTGTTTTGATGTCATTTTAATCATATAATATTTCCTATTTCTATAAATTGGTTTTGGATTTTTATTGTGAGTTATATCTTACTTTTTTAATGTATTGGTGGTTTTAAATGCTTCATACGCCTGTCTCCTAAGTTAAGCCTGCCTGCTCACAGCCAGCTACCAAGGGTTGAGCAAGGGAATAATTTATTGAGACCTTGACTGGACCTTATATTGTTAATGTGGCCTTTTTACTAGTGGTAGGTACCTGCTTACCCCTACTAATAAACCACATTCCAACAAGCAGGGAGCTTGTTGACTGATACCGAGAAAGGGCTGTGAGCAGAGATCTTGCTCATAGAACTAAATTATGCTATAGCATTAGAGGAGGGAGCAGGCTTGAATAGCATCCAAATGAACATGTTCTAGGTGTTGGTGGGTCTGGCTCCGGCTCCTCATCTGCCCAGCCTATTCAATGCTGATACCGAAGTGTAGAAGGTTCCAGAAGATTGCCTAGAGGGGATGTGAACAAGAATGAACAAGAATCTATAAAGTGAAACAGATGCTTCGAAGAGTGCCCCAGCACTGAGACTAGAGGGCAAGGAATTAAACCGGAACAAAACGCCAAGTTTTCAATATTTTCTTAAATACCAATTCAGACTCTTCAAAATGAAGCTCAAGAGACAGTCTGCACCAGGCAATGGGCGCCAGAAAAGAGAAAGAGCAACCACCTTTCCTCGAGCGGCAAATCCTTGGCACCACCACCAAGGCCAGCTGAGAGGATCGAAGCTTCCTCGTAGGAGAGTAGAAATGTACTCTGGTTTCGAGATATTGAGGGCCTACGTGATATAATGGCTCTATTGTTCATGATGTGCACCTTAAATGGAATCCGTTTCTTGACTCGTAGCCATAGTAGAGAATGTAGACAAGGTGAAACTGCAGCTTTAAAAAGGAGTTTAAGAAGAATTTGTGCAGCCTCGTTTTGAACTTCCTGAAGCCTTTTAATCAGGTAATCTGGCAGGGCGAAGTTGAGAGCTTTGGGTAAATTCAACCTAGAAGAAATTAAGGGCTGAACCACCGTTTTCCTTGCAAGTAAGGGAAGAAAATGCAATATTTTTTTTAATGTGTGGAGAAGCCCAAAACATGTCCCACAATACCGAGACCTGAGGTTGAAAGGAGATCTGGTTATCAAACTTGCCCCCTAAGTTTTTGACCACTTGAGTATGAGAGGCCAAAGGGAGAGCACTTTCAGGCCATCACCTGGACCACTCAAAAGGAGACACAAGACCAAAAAGGAGGACCTCTGCCTTCTCTACATTACATATAAGCTAATTCTGTCACATCCATTTGAAAACTGCTCCCAGACACAATTTAATAAGGCCCGAGTTGATCTCTTCACCTTTATTAAAGGAGAAAAGCAACTGTGTTTCATTGGCGTTTCATTGGTGTACGAAATTATCTTTGCTCCAAAGGATTCAGCAAGCTGTACCAAAGGGGCAAATAGATATTGAAAAGCGTAGGGGGTCAAAGCAGAGCCCTGCAGTATCCCCACTGCTAGAACCTTCGTACCTGATGAGAAATGGGGCATCCAAAACTCTTGGGGGCATATTTACGTTCCCTGGCGCATCCCTGCAAATCAGCAGGGATGCGCCAGGGAAGATGCGTCACGCAAGTTTGCCCTTGCGCCACCGCCGATGCGCCGCATTTACAATGCGGCGCGCCGTGGCGCACGGATGGGCAGATGCGTGTCGCATCCCCCGACGGAAAGGCGGCGCATTCCTGGAGTCGCATCGCAAGCGCGACGCGGCTCCAGCAAGGCTCAGGGGTGCCCTATGCCTAACATGCTGCGTCAATCCTTACGCCTGCTTCAAGCAGGCGCAGGGTTTTGACGCAGCATGGGCGTAAAAGTGACTCAGTGAAATCTTGTAGATTTCACTGTGTCACTTTTACGAGGCGTACCTGTGAGGGAACGCCCACCCTGCGCCGGAACGCCCACATGAAACCTGACGCAGGTTTCATATGGCGCAGGGGTTTACAACGTGACGCATCTCCCTAGATGCGTCACGTTGTAAATATTGCGCAACGTAGCGCATGTTTTGCGTCGCCGCTGCGTCACATAAGTGACGCAACGGCGGTGCAAAAGTGGCGCAAGGGGCTTGTAAATCTGCCCCACGGCCTCTGTACTCCCAAAAGGATTTCATTCAGCTCAACAGTAAGCCATTTAAACCAGTGGCCTGTAGGTGATGTAGGAGCAGAGGGCATGATACTGTATCAAATGCCGCTGAAAGATCCAATAATAACAGCAGGACATTGCCACCCATATCTAGAACTCCTTTAATGTGTTCTGTCACCTTCAAAAGAGTGGTTTCTGTACTCAGATTAGGCTGAAACCCAGACTGGCTGGGGTGAAGACGACCATTAGTCTCTAAAAAATTCGAGAGCAGGTGATTAACAAATTTCTCTAAAACCTTAGCACAGGTAGTAAGGAAATAGGTCTATATTTTGTCATCATGCTGGGGTTGTAAGACGGTTTTGCAAGAGAGGGAGTATTTTAGCCTGCTTGTACACTAGAGGAATAACTGCTGTAGAATGTGAATCATTAAGTAGCCCAGCGCCCAGAAGGATCAGCAGCCCCCTCCCCCCCCAGTGGCTTGAGACCCTAATGGGTGAATAGCTGTGCTTTATAAACCTCTGATTGATTGTTCACCATCGGGTTGATCACATTCACCCTCTTAACCAACCAATCCATGGGGCACAGATCGATAGGATAGCTAGATTGAAGGCCACAGATAGCAGCTTTAGAATCTTCCAAAGAAATGGGGTTGAATTGAGACAGTGAACATTGCCAGTCCCCTACCATCACAACTGGAGGGACCTTGAATTTGGAACTCATAACGGCCGAGGAGAGATTAGATTGAATTTTGAGAATTTTATCTTGAAAGAAGGATGCCAGCTTCTCACACCATTCTAAAGAAAGAGGCAAACTTCTATCAAAAACAGTGGGTGCAAGGAATCTTTTTACAATCTTGAACATTTCCAGAGACTTAGGGGCCGATTCCAATTCGGGCCGGAAAACATACCGACCGACTCGGTACGGGAATATAGTCCGACCGACACGTACCTGCGCTGCCCGACCTGCGTAGTACGATGAAATGCATGTGGTTCACGACCGACTCGTACGGAACACAAGCCGAACGACCGAACCGCACGGAAACAAGCTATCCGGCCGGGAAACTACGTGAATCGAACTGACCGACACGCACCCGGAATGAACCCGAACGAAACGTACCCGCGAACTCCGACCCGTGCAGTACGATGCAATGCGTGGAAAACCAGACCGAGTCGCACGGAGCCCAAGCCGTATGACCGACACGCATACAAAACCCAGCCGAAGCAACCCAATACTACGCGACCGACGCGTACGCCGCACATGAAACCTAGCAGAAACACAGCGTGAACGACTCGGAGAAGCTCGCACGAGACAACTGCAGCGTCCTACTCGGTCAGAAGAACGTCTCCTACATGCCCAAAAAATACAAAGGAAAAATACAAAAAAAAGGGCCAAACAAGCAATGACAAAGCCAATAAATACTGTGGGTGAAAAACATGGAACAAAGACACACCCCCAACTCCACCCATATAAAGGCCACAAATCCCTACCATGATCCTTTGCAAATTCAACTGACCTGCCAGCACAGAACACCATCAGACAGCAACCACAGACACACTCACAACTCATCCATCACACAAGCCACACACCATTAGCACCTCACAAATAGCACCCTCACATACACCCAGCAAAACCTACACTCACCCACCCTCACTTGCACACTCACACACACATCAATCCCCACCACCACCCATGACCATGCCCCCAAAGAAGAATCCAAAGTTCCTAGACAGTGAATTGGAAGTCCTGGTAGATGAGATCCTCAGGGTAGAGCCACAGTTGTTTGGTACATTGGTCCAACAGACCCCCATGTCGCAGAAAACCAAGATGTGGGAGAGGATCGTCGACAGGGTGAACGCACAATCACCATGTTTGCGCACAAAGGAAGACATCCAGAACAGGTGGTATGATGTGCGCAGGAGGGTCAAGGACCTACTAAAGAAGGATTACGCCTTGAGTCATCGCACCGGCAGTGGCCCTCCTGCCAAACCAGTATACCTCAGGCCCTGGGAGGAGAAGGTGCGGGCCATCCTACCACCAGTGAGCGTATATGGACTATCAAACATCCCAGAGCCTGGTGAGTACACAACAAATATACACAATATTGTGTGACAATACACACACATCACTGTCAAGGGGATAGTCAAACCATGCACCCTTAGCAAATCCACAGCAACCAAAAGATAATCATCCCAAGATGTGTATGTTAGTTAGATAAACACAATACATGCCATCTCATAGTGATATGTAACTGTGTCATGACATGTACAAACCGAACAACAAATAGAGCTAGGCAGTGGCACAAATCTAACCAACAAACACAGTCAGATTTTGTGCCAGAAGGAATTCTGTGTATGCTGGTGAAGTCAGTGTAGCCAATAGCATGATGGGAGTTGTAGTCACAGATATTGGTCACCCTCACAATTGGCCCATCAACACCACTCTGAACCATGCTCACATCACAGGGAGTGGAAAACAACTGACAAGATGGCTGACACTGGGTACTGCTGTGGGGAGCACAAGGCCCTGCTGGGAACTGTGCACCAACCAACAGCAGGACACCACTGCCTGACATCCTGAAAGCCAACTTGCACTCCCTGCAATGGAAGCACGTTCCATGGTGGGATATCTGGCTGGGTGGGAAGGAGGACTGACAGCTCTGACCATAGTCACCAGCAGCTTTTCTCACACACCCCCTTAACACAAACTCCACACAACTCACTTGGGAGAATGCAATGCCTCACACTCTAATTAAATATCCCACAAAGAACAACCACACTGGGTTATGCTGTGTGAAGCACAGGGACACTTTTGGGACTTGTAGCCAAACAAACGCCAGGACAACACTCTCAGCCATCCTGTCAGCACAGGCACACAACCCCACAGGGAAGCAGAGTCAAAAGGAAGGAAGTATGGGCATGCTGGGAAGGGGGTGTAGGCAATAGCATGATGGGAGTGGTAGTCACAGCTCAACATCCCCCACCCACATGGGCCAGCAAGCTCACACTGAAGCATGCACACCTCACAGGGAGTGAAAAGCCACTTCAAAGATGTCTGACAATGGTGCTCTGTTGTGGGGAGCACAAGGCCCTGCTGGGAACTGGGCACCAACAAACAACAGGACCACACTGTCAGCCATCTTGCCATTGCTGTCACACTCACACACAGTGAAGTCCACTCAAAAGGAAGGAAGTATGGGCATGCAGGGAAGGGGGGGTAGGCAATAGCATGATGGGAGTGGTAGTCACAGATATTGGTCACCCTCACAATTGGCCCATCAACACCACTCTGAACCATGCTCACATCACAGGGAGTGGAAAACAACTGACAAGATGGCTGACACTGGGTACTGCTGTGGGGAGCACAAGGCCCTGCTGGGAACTGTGCACCAACCAACAGCAGGACACCACTGCCTGACATCCTGAAAGCCAACTTGCACTCCCTGCAATGGAAGCACGTTCCATGGTGGGATATCTGGCTGGGTGGGAAGGAGGACTGACAGCTCTGACCATAGTCACCAGCAGCTTTTCTCACACACCCCTTAACACAAACTCCACACAACTCACCTGGGAGAATGCAATGCCTCACACTCTAATTAAATATCCCACAAAGAACAACCACACTGGGTTATGCTGTGTGAAGCACAGGGACACTTTTGGGACATGTAGCCAAACAAACGCCAGGACAACACTGTCAGCCATCCTGTCAGCACAGGCACACTACCCCACAGGGAAGCAGAGTCAAAAGGAAGGAAGTATGGGCATGCTGGGAAGGGGGGTGTAGGCAATAGCATGATGGGAGTGGTAGTCACAGCTCAACATCCCCCACCCACATGGGCCAGCAAGCTCACACTGAAGCATGCACACCTCACAGGGAGTGAAAAGCCACTTCAAAGATGTCTGACAATGGTGCTCTGTTGTGGGGAGCACAAGGCCCTGCTGGGAACTGGGCACCAACAAACAACAGGACCACACTGTCAGCCATCTTGCCATTGCTGTCACACTCACACACAGTGAAGTCCACTCAAAAGGAAGGAAGTATGGGCATGCTGGGAAGGGGAATAGCATGATGGGAGTGGTAGTCACAGATATTGGTCACCCTCACAATTGGCCCATCAACACCACTCTGAACCATGGTCACATCACAGGGAGTGGAAAACAACTGACAAGATGGCTGACACTGGGTACTGCTGTGGGGAGCACAAGGCCCTGCTGGGAACTGTGCACCAACCAACAGCAGGACACTACTGCCT
>CAWUFW010031216.1:0-15888 GCA_963921515.1 Calotriton arnoldi
CACAGAGCAGCCATTTGCAGGCACGGCTAGCTCCGCCTCCAAGATTTCAAAGAGTTACAAGAGGTGCAGAGGGAGATAAAGCAAACCTCCTGCACACCATACATGACCTCCCAGATGTCCCACTGATCAGACTTAACCACACTTACAAAGTGAAACCAACAGGCCCCAAGAAAGGCATACCACCAGACATCCTAACATGAGTGCTTTTCTATGAAGGCAAGGATATAATCATTCAGCAAGTTTAGGTCAAGGTTGTCATAAACTTCTTCAGGGAACAGCAAATTCCTTATCATTGGCGACACCTTTACAGATCTTCTCATGGAAATGAAAACAGGAACAAATCTGATCCCTGAAAGAAGCAAAGGACATTTTAGGAATTGAGGGGGTGACAATGAGCAGTAGGCTGAGGAAGGCCTCTCCCACCGGAAGCATATTAGGCCTATCAATCAGACAGTCAGATGCAACAGGGGAGCTACAGGGATCACCAGGGCCACCATTTAAGATGCGAAGAAAGACATGCACTTTATTTATTTATAAAGTTTTGTATAGCGTGAACAAGACCCTAGAGGGTATCAGAGCACTTCACATTATAGGGTAGGTAGGATCCCGTTGTAAGAAAAGACATTTGTTACATATATGGGAATAGCATGGTAAAGCTGGAGTTCATGGTTGCACATCAATGTAGTGGTCATTCAGGGCATCCGAATAGTGGGCAGGTAAGTAAACAATAGAACCTAAAGTATCTTAGGGCAGAAACTTGTGCATTAGTATTGTTTTCAGTTCTTTTTTAAAGAAGCAGTAGATGAGATTCGATGGATATCCGGTGGCAGAGAGTTCCATATCTTCGGGCGATGCCCGAGAAGGCTCTGTAACTCGTTCTCTTTTGATGGAAAATCTGTGGTTTCAGTAGCAGTGAACTTGCACTTCATGAAGGTCTGCATCCCCCTCATAGCTCTAGCTTTTGAGCCAGATATATGGGGGTCTTGAAATGTAGGGCTTTATGAGTCATGCAAGCAATCTTTAGCTGTATTCTTGCTTCGTACAGCAAACAGTTTAAGGTTTTTAGTGTTTAAAGAACATGGGAAGCGCCGCAGAATAGCCACAAGAGAAGGATACTGGCGTAGAGCAGGAGGAAAGCGAAGACTTAGCTTAGTTCTAAAAAGTGGCCAGGCCCGAAATGCCTGTTTAAAATGGTGCTTAAGGCATGGTCTGAGACAGCTGAGAAGAGGAGGCCAACCTCCTTCTGATTGCCACAAACCTGATACACTGCAATCGGATGTTTCCCCAGCACTGAAGGGAGAAACGTTTTCTAAGGCAGGAAAAAGTGGAAGGTAGAATCCGGTCTGATCTTTTCTCTCGAGGTAAAACCAAAACATTCTCATAGTGTAAAGAATTCGATAGGCTACAAATAATGTCAAATCAAGCAATGGGCTCACCACCGACTCCCATAGTGGCAGCAGCCACTAAGGAGCTTGCCCAAACCTTGTCCTATTCGGTTTCTAGGCCCTCATCTCGAATATATAAAATACACTGCAAGCGACTAGTCAAGGAAACGGTGAGCCTGCAAGCACAGCTGGGAGGGCAACTTGTAAAAGGAAATTCCAGATGATACGCGGGAATCCCTATGGTCAGAAATTCCTCAGGTATGCAGAAGCATCCCCCACAGGAAACTGGCATACAATGTAAGTTCCATGTTAAGGGACAGAATACACTCCTTTATGTTCAACCATCCATTTTTCAAACAATGTAGGCATGGAATCGATTTTGCCCCTTTAATAATTTGCACCCAGGACAAGCACTTGGACTAAAAGATGAAAGAAATAAGCAATATCATGTAAAGGCTGCTCGGAAACATCAAAGTTCACGAGAGGAAGTCCATTCTGCGTTTTGAGAACCGCTTTAAAGTCCTTGTTTAAGAACTGAAGACTGGTAAACATTGTATACATTTGATGTGCAACTGACATTTGGCAAATGCAATTTCATGAAAACATTGGATATTGTTTTTAAATATAATATTTAAATTTCGTGGGTTTTTGCAGAAAGGGTGGATGTTTAATGAAGAGAACACAATGGTTAGTGGGGCTCATAGTTTTTTAAGGTTTGGTTTTGAAGGTTAATTGAGTCAGGTGAAAGATTGGAAGACAAGCAGGGGATGGAACATCAGGTTGGTTTAAACCGAATCACGAGGCAGCAGTTGGTTATTTGTGCACACGCACGACGGTTCAATGAGGAGGAGATGAGCTGGTTTAACTGCTTGGAACAGCGTTTAGAATGTGCAGGTACAGATGATTATGATTTTTATAAAGTCATCACGTTATGGGGGTTTAGTTTGGAACACACTGGGTGGGATTAAGTTTCACAGGAGGATAATTTGGTTGATGACGTTTTTTAATTTCCAATTTATAATTTTAATTTACAATGATTAGCAAAGTAACGGTTGGGCTCTATTAGGCATGGGTGTCTATGTATTATATTTCACACCAAAATCGTATTGATTACAGGATGTAAAATGGGACAAGACACTACGCTATGCTTAATGTTCCAAAATATTAAATAGTGGTTTTAATTGGAATTTATAGCGACCCCTGACGAAGGGCTAACCTGCTTGAAATACATGGGGCCAAAGCGAATACAGCTGCCCAGGATGAATTATGTATGCCCACGTGCTACAGAAAAAGGCCTGGTTAGGCATAGCTATAGCATTTGAAAAATTGGGGAACACACAGCCTTTTATGTGAATGGAGAAAGTGAAAAGAAATGTATGAAATAAAATATGGACTAATAACGGATTAAAATGGGTTATTTAACCTATGATGGAGTCTTTGGATTTGCCCTATATTAGCTGTGCGACTGGTGGATGGAGTGTAACGTCGCTCCACATGTCATTAGGTCATACAATGTAATGTACCAAATGTACCTGACCCCAACGCACCTACACCGCAACTTCCCAATTGCATCAGAACTTTGCAGCTGGTGCCTGGAAGAAAGAGGAACTTTTTGCACATCTGGTGGTTTTATACCACCGTTCAAATATTCTGGAAGGAAGTCCTAAGCAATATTAAAGGGTTATTGGGATTTCCAATACTGCCAGGATGTGCCGGGGGGTCTGGAAGGAAGGAATTCTTAGGACAGGGCCTTGTTCTCCTACATTCTGGGCTGTGCTGGAAAAGAAGAGAGGCCCGAACACTGCTATTGGGTTTCATAGAATACAGTAAGTACTGGCCATGGAGCAAATAAAATGAAATATATCCCATTCAGCACACAAATTCAAGCACTTTACTAAGCTACATCATCTTTGTCTTTCTCCACCGAGGCTGAGAGATCTTCAGCTGTAGTTACATGATGCCAGGGATGGTGGAACACAGCTCAGTGCACAGAGCGTGATGGAGTAATTCCTCGTTAACTCAGGATGTAAGCCATTAAAAATGTATGGAGTGTAGCTTGTGTTGACCTTATGGTTTTACCCCAGCTTATGTATCATGTGATCACAAGTTGCCTATAATGGTGAGTATAAGTTTACCTCTACATATGACATGCGAAATGTGTAGCTCTAAGTGCATGGAATACCCTGACTATGTTATACATTGTTATGTATGTGGAATAAAAAAATAAAAAATGTTGACTATCACAATCATATGGCTAACATGTACATGTATGTAGCATCTTGTCTGTTGCCTCATAAACCTAAACATGTGAATACCGCTTTTATATGAAGGACACACTATAAACATATCTCATTTTCAAGATGGGTGCTAGAAGATAAAATAATAAACTAATTCTAGAAAAGGCTTTTAGTACATGCCCATAAATGTTACGTTCTGGAAAAATAAATAGGTATGGCGAAATGAAGCAATTATTGAGAGTAGACCACAGTACTAGCTAAAGATTGAGTAGATCACTTCTCAAAAATATTCAGTCGTAACTCCCAGATCCCTAATCTGGCTTTAGTCCCAAAAGTCTCCTTTTATATGAGAGCAGCTCAAGCCCGGAGTAATTCAATTGAGGTAGCTGATGTAATCCTAGCTATAAAGAATAGTCGCTCAGAGAAAGCTCCGGGGCCTGATAGAATTCCAATAGACCTGTATAAATATTTACCACAATTAGAGTCAACCTCATTGTTACTGCCCTATCTCCCTGCTTGATGGTACGTAAACATTTTTAGGCAGGGTTATTTTGGACAAATTAGAACTCTGGGCGTCTGAGACCCAAGCACTTTCTTTCAATTTGGGTTCCGACCAGGACTTGGAACAGTGGAGCAGTCTTTAAATCTTGCCCTAATTATCCAAAAATATACAAAAGCACAAAAAGGCTGTGTCCACCTAGCCTTTATGGATTTAACGTATGCTTTTGACTCTGTGGACCGCCCCAAATTATGGTCTCATGGCTCAGTTAGGGATTGATGGAGCAATTATCACGTTGCTTAGTAGGCTGCACGAGTGTACATAAGCTAGAGTTCGTTACAACAGGGACGGGGACCTAAAAGAAGAATTTCCTTCTGATGTGTGGTGTTAGACAGGGGTGCGTTTTGGCCCAATTTCTCTTTTACTTTATATTAACAGGTTGGGAGAACATCGATGTAAAGCGGGGAAGGATATTGGGAGGGCCAATTCATGTCAAATTCCTGTGTTATTATCTGCAGATGATGCTGTCCTCATAGCAAGAACAGCTAACGGTCTACAAATCTTACTAGATGCTTTTAATGTTTTTATGAATAATCTAGGCTTAAGACTAAGGGGCCCATTACGATGGCGGGCGGAAGCACAACCGCCGTGCTGGCGGATGCAAAAACCACCAGTTACCGCCGGCACGCAGCAGTCCACACGCCCGCCCAATTACGATGCGAAAAGCAGGCCAAACACCGCCGGCAAGCCAGCAACACCGTCCGCCATCAAAGTGCGCCCGCACACGTAGCGGCGCAGCACAACTGACACACACCGTCCGACGAAACACGTCCCGCCCGGCGCATAAATTACGATGCCGCAAACAAACGGCTCCCACGGCAAAGAGACACCGCACGTGAAAGAGAGGCGGAAACACGGACGCAGAGCACGGACAACGAAGAAGCGGCACCCCGGGCATGAATCCAGCACTGCAGGCCCTTCCCATGCTTCTGCTGATGCACCACCAAGGACGCAACGTACCACGGAGACGCAGGTAGGCACACACACAACAAGTGCACGCAAACAGCGCACACAGTGCAAGGGCGGAAAAAGCGGACAACCCCCACCAGCGCGTGCACACTACACATCCACCATTGCATCCACATATGACACACAGGCCAAATCCTAACATCGCGGAACACATGTGTACACACCACCTGGGACTAGGAACCAACCACCCCGTCACGGCCCCAAAGCGCCGATGACGCCGCCACACATGCGCACAACGCAGAGGCCAACCGCAGCGCCATGCATGCGTCGCACACAGACACAGGGACACAACCAAGCAGCACACACATCAGCCCCACCCCGAACGCACATGACACGTGACAGGCCGGCCACAGACATGTCCCCAACGCCCAATTCACGGACAACACCCAACGCCACACAACCGACGCACACATGTCAGTGAAGACACGCAACTGCAGGACACACCCCAGTGTAACAAACATGGCGTAGCACACAGCGGCGGCAACACCAACTAGGAGAAGCAGGGCCCTTCGGGAAGAGGAACGCCAGTACCACACTGAAAAACCCATACCACCCTGCACATATGAACAAGACATATGAAACGGAACACCAAAGAGCCCGGGGACCGACAACAGGTGGCCCAAGAATAACATCCACACACAAGGCCCAACGCAGAGCGGAAAGGCAGCCTGCCGCCCACACAAGGGAGAGCAGACAGCACTGAATGACCTTCCATTCCAACTCCGAAACCACAGCCCTACGACAGAAGCCGGTGAATACAGCCATTGTCCAAGAATAGACCAACACAGGCATGCCGAGGAGACCGACCACAGGGCAGATAGCGCATATCACAGAAGCACACAACGGACGGGGAAGAAAGAAGAAAACACTCCCCCATGTCGGCCACATGCAAGTTAATTGGAAGGAGTCACACAGCACTGACCTTGAACTGTCTGAGAAGCATGTGGGAAGAGGGCCCGTGTCCTCCAAACAAGCCAACAGAACACAAGTCCTGTCTCCCTACGACTACACAGAGCTCACAGCAACCCCGGAGCGTGCACATTGCAGACTGCACACACAGCCGGAGCACGCCATCTCAACGAACCGCTGCGAAATGGCAACCGCAACACACCTACCCAACTACGCCGAACAGCTCAAGCTGTACAAAACCAACACGATACATACATTGGGATGCGATCTCCTGTCCCTGCTGAACGTAAGTTACCGACTGACTTACCGCATCACATTGTTCAGCTGCGTCATGCCCGTCTTCTACTGTCGGAGGTGTCCCTACCAGCATCCCGTCGAGATATGCCTCTCCAACCCGGCATGTCTGAAGGCGGACCTGCTACCACTACTCCTCCCTCTGGACGCACACGACAGGGCCTGCTCTGCCTATGGGGGCATGGCGTATGTGGCCAACATCGCACCCGCACTGAAATGGAACCACTGTGCCTCCACACGACGGATCATCGAGAACAGCTACATCGAATGTCACCCAGCATGCCCCATCATGGTCCTCCAAGGGACAACCTACGAACAACACCTTGACAGCCACCATCCGCTTCATTGGCTGGCAAACATGTACACCACCAATGACATGGAAGCCCTGCTGGACGGCATCGCATACCTGACAACCTGTAAATACGTCGGACCACAACGCAGGTTCCCCGAGTGACCTATGAAGTCCAACCCCGCACCCATGCTCAGCTTCCGCACGGACTGGCCAGTCACCACCACAACAGCCATACCAAACGACCGGCAACTGTAACCACACCATCAACGACATCGCCATGACATCGGATATGACCGGGACATGCACACTGTTCCCCATCACATCCAGGAACACCGCATGCATCGTGGGAGGCAGTGGCATGGGCTCTGTGTATCGCACCCACATGGACGGAACTGCACGAACAACCAGGACACGACATGGATCCAGCGCACATGGACACACACACCGCTCAGTGGACATGAATAGGTCGCCTGGAGTCTGTGGGTGCTGCACCCCTCCCACCCCCGCCCCGGGAATCCCATACCAGGACCTTTGCATGGACGACAAGTGCATACAACAACAACACGACCCCAGTGACTGTGACATGTCCAGTAACCACCACAGTGCAACAACAAGTGGCACGCCGCTGCATGCACGCAAGCACATGCCCTGATGTCATCTCACATGCACGCGTGCATGAGGAACAACCGCAGCAAACCTGTCACATGGAACTGAGATGGACTGTGCCCATGATGCCGAGCGGTCTGGTAGGCTACATGTATACCGTCTGTGTCAAAGTCCGCAGCTCCGCAGCTATACGTAAATGTACATTAGCACAGCCTTGGCCAAGCAGATGTAACTCTGATGCCCACATCCCACATGCAACAGCTAATCACATGTAACCCTACACCCTATCCCATTTGTAATCATGCTCAGTATATCCTCAACATGTATCCCGCTGCCAGTAGTGTCCACTATACTGCATCACAGAGGACAGAAGACTCAATATAATGTTTGAAACCAAAACTGTCTCCGCTGACTCATTTCACAAGTACGAATGAGAGAGGATGAGAGTATGTGAAGTACACGGCAGTCGTGACATGACCATGTAGTCCACTGGTATTGGATGTCAACGCAAATGAGTAGCACTACTGTGGAAGACACACATGTGTCGTGTGAAGTCGTATGGACGCAGTGCTCAGGTGGGTGGGTGCGACGGGTAGATGCGCACATGCCAAGTTGGAGCACGCCGTGTTGGGAGGGGTCATGAACAGTACACCACCGCTTCCCTGGGCATTGTGAGAGGACACCTGTCGGGGGAGTGAACACGTGTGTGCACAGCAGCCGGGCACACGTACAAAGCGGTACCAGGCGCACCTCAGCCCACCCTCTGTGGACAAGCTGGATCCTGTTGTGCGCCCGCCATGCCCCTTGACAAGGCACACACAGCCCCAGTCGACCAGGTGTAACCCCAACATAGTCAATCCGCACAGGCGATACAGGGCACGGGATGGCAGTGGAGCATGGTGTGTGTGAGGTCTCCTCGCACTCCTCCTGGTCATATCACGCAGGCAATAGAACCTCAACGTCTAGCATGGCACAAGTCAGATGGAAGTGTAGGGGGACGCACCACAGCACGAGCAGCACTGACGTCACGGGAGGTGGCTCGCACCATCCCATCCATTGCCCATCATACCAACCACGACACATGCCATTGCGACTAAGTGCAAGCGCGTGCGCCACCACCCCCGAGCCCTCCCCAGAGAGGCCAAAGAGTGAATGTGTGGGCCAACAGCCACAGACGGACGCGGCCTGGCCGCAAGGGCAGCCACAGCCACTGGGTGTCGCAGGTGGCGGATCCGGAAGGCGAAGACTGTGATGCATAGTCCATGCAGGCCGGGTCTCCATTTGGGGCACCACGCAGGTGGACGGCGTCCCGCCACACATCATACCCTGAGACAGCCCACTCGTGCAACTGGACCCACACATACACTCCTTGCCCTCTCTGGTGCGAGCTTGGGGCTGCCTGTGCAAGCGCTAGCCTCGCAGGTGAGCATGCATATTGGGGGGCGAGGGAGGACATGAGGGCTGGGGCGAAGATGACTGTATCACTGTCAGTTAGTACAAGGGATGACCCAGATGTGGAAAGGAAGAGACGTGTCCCGTGTGTACTGCAACTAGTCGCCAATCCAACTACCCCCATGTCCGGAATGTAAGCCCGCACCTAGGCCCGCCCATCCGCCACATCGAACATACCACCAGCACGACAACCTTCCCATTCGAAACACTGACTGGGGGTGGCGACCAGTGAACAATCATGTGTAGCCTACCCACGCGTACATGTGGGCCCTCCATGATCCATGTCACCTGCGGCAAAGACATGACATGCGCAATGAGGGAAGTGAGGAGAGCTGTCCGCCCCACGCGCAGAAGGTGCATCAGCTCCACAGACCCAGCAGCGAGTCCAGCAGGGGTCACATGTGCAGGGGCAGCTGTGCCTGGTGTGAAGGCACATGCATATAGACAGCACATCGACCAATGTGTAGTCTGCTCACATCCACAGTCCATCATCATGCGGACATAGGAATTGAACACAGGGCAACACATCTTAGTTGGTGCACCCACCGTGACCAACAATGCGCAATCATCGACGTACCCGCCCTGTGCATGGCCCCCACCCAACGGAGGCACATCCAGTGCCACCATCCCACACACACAAGCCTTCCACGGAACATGCTGTGTCCAATGGTCAGTACAGAGTCAGCGCCCATCTGGTGGATCCTGAACAGGAGACACATGCACACACATGCCAGCTCCCACTATGTACGTCTGCCACCTGGCACGTGCAATGTAACCTCTCACCTGTGACGTGTGACTGCAAGCACACAGCCGTCTTGGCATGGGGCTGTCAATGTGGACACCAGTCAATGTTTCGGGAGCTGTGATCCGTACAGTGCTGTACATAGGGTGCAGTGCTGACACCTACTACTGTCTCATATCCCTCGTGCCACAGGTCCCACTTGTATTGGCCGCTCAGCCCGTGCCCACATCGTCGTCGTCGTGTGCCATACTCATCCAGCCTCGGAAGCAGTTCCATGCTCAGCAGACACTCATGTTGCCGTGGCGTTGCCGCTTGACGAATATGCAGTCAGTCCCCATCAGCACGCCCCGCAAGTCATTGGGGCCTAGATCCCCATGTGCATGCACATGGCAGTGGTATGTCTCACTTGCCATTGCCATTGTTGGGAGACCTGTGTAAGTGTATTGTGGCCGTGCCGTCCCAGCTTGACAGCTGGGCTGTGGCTCATGTGCTTGCTCAGTCATGTCAGTGATGTGTATGCGAAATTGCTATGTGCCGTGTTGCTTTGACATGTGTCCTCTGCCATTTAACCCAGGCGGAGACCGAACATTGACCGCCCATACCAATTGCTGGCGGACATGGACGATACAGAGGTAATCAGGAAGTTTCGGCTGGACAGGCCAACTCTGCATCGACTGTGTGCCATGTTAGAGCCCCATCTCCGTCCCCGCAGGGTGTATCCGACTGCTGTCACCCCCACGGCTAAGGTGATGGCCGCCATGCATTTCTTCGCCACTGGGTCATTCCAGCACACAGTGGGCAGTGGAGGAGGGATGTCCCAGCCCATGTTCAGCAAGGTGCTGAGGGATGTACTGGCAGCCATGATGCTGTACCGAAACAGGTACATCAGATTCCCCAGGGCTCGTGAATTGGCGGCAGTGAAGGGTGCATTCTATGCCCTTGGCAGAATCCCACACGTCGTGGGAGCCATTGACTGCACACATGTTGGCCTTGTTCCACCACAGGCCACTGAGCACCTGTACCGCAACAGGAAGCACACGCACTCCCTGAATGTGCAAGTGGTGTGCCTTGCGGACATGGTGATCACCCACGTGTGTGCCAAGTTTCCAGGCTCGGCACATGACGCACACATAATGCGCAACAGCATCTTGCCACGACTGATGGCCAATCTGCAACAGGATCGTGCCTGTATTGTCGGTGAGTATGTGGAGTGGTGTAGCGTGCTGGTTGTGCGATGCTGTCCCCTGTCCAGTTGGAATAGCAACGGTTCTCTGTGTCCCTCACACCCAGGTGACTCTGCGTATCCGAATGGGGCATGGCTGCTCAGTCCATTGAGGAATCCTCGCACCCCAGCAGACGATCGATACAATGAGGCACATGGGAGGACCAGACGTGTGGTCGAGCGTACCTTTGGCCTCCTCAAGTCCAGGTTCAGGTGCCTGGACCGCACCGGGAGTGCACTGGCGTACTCCCCACAGAAGGTGTGCCAGATAGTGGTGGCGTGCTGCATGCTGCACAATCTGGCCATTCGGAAGCAGATCCCCCTCATTGTGGATGACGGAGATCAACCAGGGGCCCCAGCCCGCAGACCAGGACAGCTCGAGTGAGGAGGACAGCGGAGAGGAGGAAGCTGGGAATGTGCGCCAGCAGCTCATCGCCCGCTACTTCACTTGACGGTGAGTGTCCATGTACGACGGATGATGTGTCTGTATCTGTGCAGGTGTGTGTGTGCTGTGTCAAGGTGGCCGTATGTTCACTGCGTGCAGTGTGTCAACGCTCCATGGCCAGGGTAGTATGCCACTGTTGGTGACTGTGGCATTGTGCCCTATTGCTCTGTGCGATGTGTGTACATTGCTTGTAGTTGTTGACATGTACTGTGTGATGGGTGTGTGACACACTCATTGAATGTGCTCCTGTTCTGTCTCCCACCCCTAGGTCCCTACAGGCCCTCCGGATTCCATTGCCATGCCACGCATCAGGTGCCTTTCCGCCCAAGGTGGCCGTTGTATTCCGTACAAATAAAACACAGGGCACAAACAGCAGTTAGTGAAAAAGGTGCATTTATTACAAACTGTGACATGTGATTGTGTGTAAGGTGATGACAAAAGTGGTGCGTGCAGTGACAATGAGCTGTCGGTCATGGCTGCGTGATGATCAGGGTGTACCCACTGGTTCTATGTCCATAGTCCAACACACACATGCCATCCAGATGGCTGTGTGGAGTGGGATCGTAGAGCAAGTCAATGCAGTGGCTGGTCAAGGAAGGCTGGCGGAAGGCTGGCTGGCTGCCTCACTTGCGACTGGAGCGTGCGAAGTCCTCCCGGGAGATCTGTTTCCTCTTCGGACGGCCCCTTCCACGTTTGGGAGGGGGTGTGTGGTGGTGACCTGCTGGTGGTGGCTGAGGTGTGCTCACTGGCTGTGGACGCAGGGGAAGTGGACACTGCTGCCCGACCCTGCGCCCTAGCAGGTGGTGGCGGAGGTGGTGTTGCTGGCCTTGCCTGTGACCCCACCGCCACCACCAGCTGGCCCATGAGGTCCACGAGTTGGTCCATACGGGACACGAATTGGCCCATATGGGCGTCCATGGACCTCAGCACCCCCAGCACCTCCCGCGTGTCAGTAGCAGACCTGGCCCATTGTCCTTGGGCCTCTTCATAGGCCCCAAGGACTCTGGCCATTTGAGGCAGGGCATGGCTCCCAGGGGAGGCTGGCGTTTCCTGACCCTGCTCCTCCTACCAGTCCTGCTGCCACCGGCCTGCCCACTAGCCACATTGCACACCACGGTCCTCGCTGTGGCTCCCAGGGTGGATCCAGTCGGCCGGGCCACCACCTGCGCTGGGGCTGGTGCCAGCGAAGACGTGGTGGTGGTGGAGGCGGTGGTGGTCGGTGCGGCGATGGTGGCGGTTGCGGCAGTGGTAGTGGCCGCAATGACCGTGGGTGTGGCCGCAACGACAGTGGCAGCAGGGGACTGGGACTGTTCAGCATCCCTGGATGATGGGTTGGTGGGTAGGAGGGGTCCTGGGGAGCGGCTGGGCCCTGCCACGCCAGATGGGCCAGCTTGGTGGTCCGTGTCCGAAGAGGAGGACAGATCCTCCAGATCCGTGTGTCCTCGTTGGGGGCTTGTGGGCTGGCTGTGCTGGCTGCTGTCTCCATCCCCAGCATCCGGCAGTTCGTCACCTGTGGAGAGAATGAGATTTGTTATTGTGTTGCACCTGGCGAAGTATGTATTAGTCGTCTGACATTGGCAGTTCGTGCAATCTCGTACATGGGTTTCCCGGAGGCGAGTGTGTGGCTGTGGCATCTGTAGTTGTGTGTGCTAGGCAATGGGACTGTGTGCTGTGCACATGTGGCATGGGACGGATTGGCCATGCCGATGGGTGTGTTGCTGTGCCCCTACTCATTGTGACTCTGGTGAATGCGGGCTCCTGGCCCTTCCTGGGTCTGGTTTGTACTTTGCTTTTGGGGTTCAAATGGAATGCTTAGGAACGCATATGGCAACATGGGGGGCATGCCCCAGATTCGCATTTGGGAGGGGATATGCTTTTGGGGTTCAAATGGAACGCTTAGGAACGCATATGGCAACATGGGGGCCATGCCCCAGATTCGCATTTGGGAGGGGATATGCTTTTGGGGTTCAAATGGAACGCTTAGGAACGCATATGGCAACATGGGGGCCATGCCCCAGATTCGCATTTGGGAGGGGATATGCTTTTGGGGTTCAAATGGAACGCTTAGGAACGCATATGGCAACATGGGGGCCATGCCCCAGATTCGCATTTGGGAGGGGATATGCTTTTGGGGTACATGCTGTGAGCCATGGGTGTCGAACGTGACATGTGTTGTGGCAGCATGACAGTGCATGGTCTGAGGTGTGTGCATGCCTGACATGCCCTGCATATTTGCTGTCTGTTGTGATTACTGGACATGGCATTGGACGCATCGTTATGAGTGAGTGATAGTTGTGTGCCAGCCAATGTATTGCAGTTGTCCCATCTCCTTGGTGTGCGTGCTGCCCTGTGCCATGTGCATCACTGCAGTGCTCGGGGGTGTGGCCCATGTTGTGTGTTGTTGCTCACAGTGTGTCGTGCGCTTAATTGACTTCTGGCACATGGTTGGTCATGGGCATGTGTCTTAGCGTGACTGCTGTATGTGTGGCAGCTGTGCGGATGACATGCCTTTCATGCGACTGGGGCTGACGGATGGGATGGATGGTATGTTGTATGTGCATGGTGTGTCTGTGAGTTTGATGGGTTCAGTGGTGTTCGTGTGCATTTATGTTGTTCCGCTCTGTTGCGTCTAGTGTTGTTTGTCTTACATAGGCGTAGTTGTGGGGTGTGGGGTTGACAGGCAGTGGGGGCTACATGGACAGGACTTCAATGGTGTTTCGGTTGTGTGTGATGAGTTGCACAGTGGCTGCCGTGTGGGACTATATTCAGTGTGGCTTGTGCATGCAGACGTGGCTCCTTGGGTGTTGCTATGTCTGTGATGGGTCATGTGGGGTGTGAGTCTGTTGTTCATGTCCGTGTGCACATTGTTCACTTGTTCGTGACGGTGGGCGGTGCTGCGTGTTCGTCTGCTACGTGACATGTCCCATGTGTTGGTGGTGTTATGGTCCTCATGCCTCCAGTAATCCAGCCCTGTCCAGTTTCCCACCTGCAAGTTGTTCGTGCGTGCACTGTACTGGATGCCACATGGCTCTAAGCGGGGGTGCTCCATGTTGCAGGTCTGTGGGGGTGGGGGGGTGTTGTGGGTCGTGGGGTGGCTGTACACCCACTGACACCGATTGCTGTGGACCGTGATGTCTGCCTTTCGGCTGTCGTTGTGCACTGCGGTGGCTGACACGTGGCTGTGGGGTGTGGGGGATGCTCCTCCTTGCTGTGCTGTGGGACTGGGGCCTGGTGTGTGTTGTACTTGGGCTGTCCACCGTCCCACCCACTGCACTTTGTGTTCCTGCCACTTACCTGTTACTTGTCGGTTAGTGCAGCTGTGGCGGACACATGGGTGTGGTGGGTGCTCGTTGTGGCGCTTCTGGCATATTTGGGGACCTGTTGGTGGTTACGTGGCTGGCTTAGTGTACACATGTCCCCACGCATCTTACAGTTGTTCGGTTTGGGCTGTGTGTGGTAGTGTCTGTTGCATGTGTGTGTGATGTGTTGTGTATTGTGTGCTGGACATGGGGGTGTTTGTCCCTGGGAGCTGTGGCATGGTAGTTGCGCATGTGAGTACATAGCGGTGTGCTGGTATACATTAGTTTGTACTTACCAGCCTCCACTCCCCTGCTAATCCGGCGAGGATCTCCGGATGGATTACGACTCGCACCTTCTCCTCCCACGCTTTGAAGGTCTTAAAGAGCGCGGGATTCCCTCCGCCAGTGACGGCAGCCAGCTCTCTGTTTTTGCCCTCCTTCTTCTTGACCAGGCTCTTTACGTCATTCCAACGTTTGTTAATCTCGACTCTGTTTCTGGGCAGGGTCCCGACTGCATTGACCTGGTCTACGATCCGGTTCCACATTCTGTTTCTGGTGGCTAGTGGTGTGTGCTGGACCATGTTCCCATAGATTTGTGGGTACACCTTGATGATCTCGTCGACCATGACCGTCAGCTCCATGGGCGTGAACTTGGGCATCCTTTGTGGTGCCATGGTGTTTGTGGTGCTGGTGCGGTGTGTGTTGTGTAATGTGCAGGGGGTTTGTGGGGCGGGGGTGTGGTGGTGGTGGGGGTGGTGGTGGTGGTGGTGGTGGTGGTGGTGTTTGGTGGTGGTGGTGGTGGTGGTGGTGGTGGTAGTGATGTGTGCGTTTCTGTGGTGTGCTGCTGTCCTTGCTGTGTCACTGTGTCCTCTCCTCTCCTCTCTGGTTTGCAATGTAGCAAGGGGTTGTAGTCTGTGGGAGTGCTGCTTTTGTACTCACCTATGTGGGTGTGTCCTCATGGTCTGTTGTTTTCAGGTGTGTTGTGTCTGGGGTTCTGGCCTTTGTATTTTTTGTTTGTCCGGGGGTGTTTTCGGGATGTGTACTGTGCTTGTGTATTTGTGCGTGCCTTGCTGTGTGGACTTGTTGGCCATGTTGTGTGCTATTGGTTTTGTGTGCGGATGGTTTCTGTGCAGGTACGTTGGCGCCATGGCTTCTGCCGTGTCGATTCTCATCGGCGTTGTTTGCGCTGGCGGGCGGTATATTTGTGGTTTTTCCGCGCTCATGGCGGTGCGATCGTAATTTCACGTGCGGTGTGTCGGCCGTGTGGGCGGGCGGTTTTGTGTTGTCGTGCGTGTTTCCGTCCGTGGCGGGCGGTTTGACTCCGACTCGGACGATGGCGGGCGGTATTTTGTGTGGATTTTCCGCCGATGGCGGTTTTCGGTTTGTGTAATCATAATGGCGTGGTCGGTGTTCAGGCGGTGTTTGCGGGCGGATTTTTGCCGCTTCCATGCCTGGCGGATTTATTTACGCCGGGTAT
>CAWUFW010031217.1:0-15887 GCA_963921515.1 Calotriton arnoldi
CGCTCTAGTTATAGACCTTTCAGTGTGGTGCTAAATGTGCCCAGATGGACAGAACACCAAACTATTTTTGGCCAAAAATTGCTCTTACAACCTGGAATAGACAGGGACCAACCTGCTTGTCTATCCGCCCGAGGTGCATCGCCGGTTGGATTAACTCTGCTGACTCTCTCGCTATGTTCTTCTCCACAGCAGCAATTCCTGTTCAGTGGTCCTTCACCAAAGAGGCATCTGGCCTCATGGAACTGTCTTCAGCTACAGTCCTCCATCTCGTCCCGCTGGAGATTTTTGATTTCCATTTCAGAGACTACATCTGAACGTAGAAATCTTCACCGCCCCTCAAACCAAGACTATCTGATGACGACCCTACCTCCTCAGACACCTCCTGCAGCCTTGCCTTGATGAACTTTACCTTCACAAAACAATTTCTCAAAGTTTCTTCTAAATCTGAAGGTAAAAATTGACTGGGCCTAATCCACTTTGTGTATCCGTACAGTGCTCCATTGCAATCAACCATATTGTTCGACTTTGACATGGACTCGGGTGACTAGATGTCTGTGGTCAGCGCTTTGATCTTCTGGGTGCTAGTTTTTACTAACATTTTTATAAATTCATAACTCTGGTTCTACCACTTGGATTTTTGCTGTCAAATAATTTATTAAAAATTACTCTATTTTTCTTAATTGGTATGGGATTTTTCTTGTGGTGTGTTTTCACTTTATTGCTGTATGTGTGCTGCATAAATACTTTACACATTGCTAAGTTAAGCCTGACTGCTTTTTTGTAAAGCTACCCAGGGTTAAGCACAGGTTAATTTAGTGACATTTTGTGGTTCACCCTGCAAGGGATTGTGGCTATTGCTTTACCAGGGCTCACATCCCATTCAATCAGCAACCCAATTTCCCAAAATAAAAGACAAACATTCAGAGCTGGTTAAGACTCCGAGGTTGGGGGTGTATCATCATTGGATTCTGAGATATTAGATGAAAATATTTTGGAATATGAAAAGAAAAGGCAGGAGAAGGACCGTTTGGAGAAGAACCATGAGGAATATGATTAAATGGAAAGAACAGGATGGTAAACAGGGTAATGAAGAAATGATGGGTGTGAACAATTTAAGTATCATCAATTTGTCATCACATGAGTTAGCAAATTCAGGAAGGGCTTAGAGATGGGCCTTTCCTTTTGTCCCTTTACTAACTTTGACTTTACTACAAAAAGACTACACCACTTTTATTTTATTATGACACTGAACTATTAAAAGCATTCAATCTACGTCATCCCAAAAGAGGGGCTGTCTGAGCACTTACCCCTGGTGATAACCTATGTATAAGTGACTTCGGCACTCTCAGGGCACTATGCACATAAGTGAATCTGAGAATTTATGTGAAAGAGAATTTATGGTGAATATAGGTATGAACATTAGGCAATGCAGTGGCAATGGTTTTGGGAACAAGAGCAAATTCTGTTCACAGATACCATATGATGGCTTTTCCATATTTCATGAAACAGTACTTACACAAATTTTTAAATTACAAATTGATATCAGAGCACAGTGGGGCACAAGAAATAACAACATCACTGAACATCAGTGGTTGGCCATAGCAGCCAGACAGGCAGGCAAAACGTTGTCATTAAACCCTCAGTTAAGGGTGGAACTGAGGTTCTGTGGGATGTGCAGAAATATTGCAGCGAGGCCAACCGACAGCTCATCACCTCAAGCTCTTATGACACCATTGAGAGGGGTCCTTTAGAATTTGAAACATACCAATTCATGAAGGTAAAAATAGACAACCACACCATGCTTTAACCTTCTACCAAAGGCACATTAAAATCTGACCATCCCACAAGGTAGTATAGAAAACAATTGGTCCTAGACAAATTTAACACTGAATAAGTCAAGAGACGTTTATAGTTCAAAATACAATTCAGGCATGCATAAAATCAGCACAAGGTATTTAATACATGTAATGCTTTCAAAAAATGCTTTAAAAAAATGCACCTTCAAAAAGAAACAAAGGCACCCATTGGTTCCTCAAGAAACTATCTGTTTTAATCACAGACACATATTCAGCAGGTAAACAAATAACCATGTTGTATAATAGTCGAAAGGTTGCTCCAAAGAGGGGAGTGTGAAGGGATAGTGCTCGTGTGTGAAATAGGTAAAAAAAGGGGGAAACATCATATATTTCATCCCACAAGGTAGGCCTATAGTATCATCGTGAGAAGGGGGTTTGGACCATCTGAGCCATCCGGATTTTTTTGCTTTTTGATCACCTAATTTTTGACCTTTTACTGTGTGAGAGCCCCATAACCTGGGACTCATCCACCGTAAATTCATGCTAAAATGGACTGCGTTGGTTTTCCACCAGTGTCCACCATGTGAGATAAGTCTTCTGAGATGTAGCCAGGGTAAGGGGCACTGGGCTGGTTACATGTGGACACGTGTGAACACGTGTGTGCACCTGTGTAAGGGCTGCACACGGGAGAGTCCTGTTGTGCGCAGCCCAGAAGCTTTGCAGAGAAAGACTGGTGCAGAAGGGGTTATGCAGAGTTGGGTGGTGACCTGGAGTAGGCCTTATAATGGGGTCGACACATGTAAGGGATAGTGAGTGTGCTTTACTGTTTCACTGTAGGAACACTCCATTATATTTCTATAGGAAAGCAGGCTTCACGGCGTAGTTTCAGTTCCTTTGGGCCTATGAACTCCAGAAACTCATGAAAGTACACTGTAAATTGTGTGAAAAGAACCATTCTGCTATATTCAAAAGCATTTCTGTACCGCTTATGGGTCATCCAGAAATGTCATATTCCTCTGGCACAGCTCAGAACCAGAGCCCAGGCCTTGTGTGGCCCTGCCAGGCTGGATTAATTACCTTCCTCCCCAAGCTGCAGCATCAGAGGGATAGCCCTTCGTGGCAAGCATTCCCCAGGGTGGAGGTCTCTCTAGGAGGGAGAGATGGGGTGAAGCTGCTCGGCATCAATCAGCCAGCTGTCATCTGGTGCCACTCACCAGGCCTGTTCCAGGCCCCGGCTATGATGTCAGCGAGTGGGGGAAGTGGGCTTCTAAGAGACCATGTGGCATGGGACCCCTGGACAACGTCATATTGAAGTATCCCAGAGACCTGTGCAGGAAGGTTGAAACAGGGGCAGAGAGGTAAAGTTGCACTGCAGGATAGGCAAGAGGTGCACTCCTGACAGCATCCTCCACACATCCTTAAAAGACTTGGCGCAGGAAGGAGATCTCTGTCTGAGGACCACTGGGACTCGAGGCTGACTCCCTGGGAAGTTGAAAGGAGGAACCCCTGACTGTCCTCAGGACTCTGGACTGTGCCTCTGAGGGAGTCCAGGACCCATGAGGGATATCCTGGGTTTCTGCGTAAGGAGAGAAGCCCAGAAGAGGAGAACAGATGAAAGGCTGGTGCAGGGAGCCAGTGAAACCAGCTCCCTGCTGAATACATCCTTTTGGAGGCCAAGAGGCAGAAGGAGAGTGCTCCAGGTGGCTAGGGCTGGCTACCTGGAGCAAAAAGAGTCCAGCATCGTCGAAATCAGCCCAGAGGGGCCTGAGATAGGCCTCCGGAAGGTAGGTGACCTCTGACCTCTGGTGTGACTGACGATGAAGCATGTGGGCATCTGCCACCAGTCTTCAATGTGCCCCTGGGGTGGGTCGGGTCCCTGGGGCTGTCCCCCAGAAGAAGAAAAGCCGGGGAGTGTGGTCGTGCTCCTCATGAAGGTGCCCGAAGTAATGTCAGGGAGCTCCGTCATACCCCCCCCACAAACATTCCTGGGGGCCCAGGCACCCATCCCTGGGCTCCGAAGTAGAGGAGGAAGCCAGAGAATGCCATCACACTATCCGTGAAGGTGCCCAAGGCGCCTCGAAATCCATCTCTGGGCCCGATGCCGAAAAGTTGGGGAGCTCTGTTGTGCTCCCCTTGAAGATGATCAAGGGGCCCAGGACTCCCCATCCCTTCATCAGGGAGCACCTACGTGTCCCCTGCAAAGCTGGATGGGGGCCCAGGACCTGATCCCTGAGCCCCGATTGTCGGTGAGCGGAGAGGGGAGTGCTGTTGCACTCCCACACGACCAGGGAGAGGAGGAGGAGTGGCGTTGCACTCCCCCACATCATGGGAAGGCTGGCTGCAGCACCTGCATCTGCCCTTAGGAGCAGGCACACCAGTATTAAGGGATGGCTCCCGCGGCAGCACACAAGGGTGCTACCCTGAGCCAGCGAGAGCGGCCAGGGATGGGCTCCCTGAGCTGCTCTCCATCGCAAGAAAGGTGCGCGGGGTCCCCGGGTTCAACTGGGCACCCAGAGAAAAAGTAAAGTGTGGCAAGAAGCTGCTTACCTGCAGGGGGATCCTGCACGGCTCTCCCTGGAGCAGCAGGGAAGCTGCTACTATGATATTCACACGCCCGGAGGACCGCCCCATAATGCCCTGCAGGACCATTCTTAGGGGAGAAAACAGCTCGTTTGCTGGCGGCGGGTGACCCCAGGAGGATCGCATCATTGCCAAATTGGAGCAACTGTGCGGGGGGAGCTGCAAGAGAGTTGGAAAGTTCCCACCCTAAGTTTCTGGTGACTATGAGGCGATAACCCCTCAAGGGTTTGGAACATTTTCAAGCCTTCCTAATGCTGTAACTTTTGTTCTACAGCTGGGACAGACAAAGATTAGTGCAACACCCAGGTGTGACATGATTAATATTGTCATATTGGCGAAATCCTCTAGGAGTGTAAGATATTAATTGCACATGTGTGCATTTACTTAAATGTTGTCCCTTGGGGACTAGGATTCACATGCAGCATGTTATGCTAAATGTGATTTTATGGTATATGTTGCTAGCATCCTTTATGAGTGCCTGATTATAATTGCATAGTCATGTATTTATAAATGTGATGCCCTTAAGGGGCTATGATTGAACTGTGTTATTCATGCTAACAGTTATAATAAGTACCCCACACACTTAGTCATGCTTAGACATATATTCTTGCTAATGCTTTAGTTGAATAATGAGACTGTCAGCAACTGTGATTAAAGTTTGTATACTTTATTTTCAGTATTAGCTGCTCTCGGTCAGGTTTATATGTAACTATTGCATGTATTCCCATAATTAAATGCTCGTTGAAATAATGCGGCGGGCAGCCACTCACTCAGTGCCAGAGGTAGGGGCCCTCACTCCAAGTTATGGTCAAACCTTGGCATTTAGGAACAAGATAATGTTTATACATGTGAGTGGTGGTCCTAGACCCCCTTCCTGTTGCAGGCGTGGGAATGTTTATGCAATGTCACTCAAGAAGTATTTCCAACAGCTTATGTATATTTGTAAAGTGTTGCATAGTACTGAGTAGTGTGTGTGTGTGTGGGTAACATATGTACTTTTCCTTTTTATAAAGAAATCCACAGACTGGACAGTCATTTATTGAGTGTTATTATTGTGTATCAGTGAATGGTGGTTACTAACCCACACTGCCTCCCTTGAGTAGGCCTTGGACTGCTCTTCAATACTACCCTATGAGAGTCAAGTGCTATAATGGGTTGTTTGATTCCCAGTGAAGGATACATGAAGACCCATTGCTTGTGCAGGCCACACAACTAATACCTCGTTTTCCAACAATCATCCAACAGCAGACTCCTAAAAAAGGACTATGATATATGTCAATCATTTAATAATCAATCTCAGTTTGAATTGAGGCACAGCCTGGATTTCCTTCTGAAAATTGAAAGCATATGTTGGGAACCAAGCTATCTACTGACAACTATGGATGTATACTCATTGTAAACTTGTATTCATCATAAATATGGGTTAGGAACCTGCTGTAAATCTCTTCATGGGCTTGTGGGAGGAGTAGATGATATTGTGTGGAGAAGTTGAGCATCTCACTAAACACATAATTATGTGGATAATATCCATAGGCAATTGTTCCTGATTAGGGATCAGCATCCTTGTCTAGTGCACCAATTTGTCAACAAGGTAAAGGATTATAATCTGCATTTGACATTTCTGGTACATATTGATAAAACAGAGATAGAATTTCTAGATATTCATATAGATGTTTCTAAGGGCAGAATAGAGACCTGTCTCTTCTGCAAATAAATATTCAGCAATAGCACTCTGAATGCCAGAAGTGGCCATCTCCTTTATCTAAAGTGAAGCACCTCCTGTGGGGAAGTGATTAGAGCTAAAAGTAATTGCTCTACAAGTCATCTTACAGCAAGGTGAGAAGGGAGAGGTGCCACTGTTTCCTTGCAAGGAGTTACACACAGAAAGTGTTTAGAACAGCCAGTGAAAAGGCAGACACAAGAGACGGAAATGAAATTTTTTTCAAAACTAGAGAAAAGGCAACTAACCTGCCCCAGGATAAGGTTCACAACCACCTACAACAGGAATTCTGGCCAGATATGTAAGATATGTAAGATCATGAACAAACATTTGCTGACCGAGGTGTGCTGGTGTGCTTCCGCCTGTAAGAGCGGGCCACCAAGACGACGCCATCTTGGTCAGCGCGCTAGTTGTTTTCCCTGATCACCACACACCTCCCTATTTAGGAAGGGTGATGCAAGCGCGCTCATTTTAAACATCCTAAGACTGCCAGCATAACGCTACGCTACGCTACTTTGCCAAAACGCCTGCATTTGTATGCTAGTATTGTTTTTTAGAACTGTTTTTTTTTTTAAATATTAGGACTTTAATGTCTTTTTAGAACGGGGTACGGGAACGGGCACGCTGTGTTAGTTTACCTGCTGTGCACCATCGCTCTATCGGCACTTGCATTCGCGCTTTGCTGACCGAGGTGTGCTGGTGTGCTTCCGCCTGTAAGAGCGGGCAACCGAGACGACGCCATCTTGGTCAGCGCGCTAGTTGTTTTCCCTGATCACCACACGCCTCCCTATTTAGCAAGGGTGATGCAAGCGCGCTCATTTTAAACATCCTAAGACTGCCAGCATAACGCTACGCTACGCTACTTTGCCAAAACGCCTGCATTTGTATGCTAGTATTGTTTTTTAGAACTGTTTAAAAAAAAAAAATATTAGGACTTTAATGTCTTTTTAGAACGGGATATGGGAACGAGCACGCTGTGTTAGTTTACCTGCTGTGCACCATCGCTCTATCGGCACTTGCATTCGCGCTTTGCTGACCGAGGTGTGCTGGTGTGCTTCCGCCTGTAAGAGCGGGCCACCGAGACGACGCCATCTTGATCAGCGTGCTAGTTGTTTTCCCTGATCACCACACGCCTCCCTATTTAGGAAAGGTGATGCAAGCGCTCAGCGCGCGCGCGCAGCGGGTGCACCGATGGCGCGCCAGAGGCAAGCCCATCTGCGTCCGACCACGCTCAGCGCCAGCCACGTTGCTAGTTGTGCACCAGGGCATGCATACATATAGGTGAGAGGGATACTAAGGGGATACAGAAAGCGGTTAATAAAGACAATCATGCCATAATTGACCAGCTTCAGGGCAGACTGAACTGTGGCCTGATAAATAGTAGATCCCTAGTTAAACACTATCAGGAGGTGGCAACTATGTTGGAATGCCTTGACTTAGATGTGTTGTTTTTGACCGAAACATGGAGCAGCGCCGACTCCGTGGTAGAGCTAGGATTTGCATGCCCAGAGGGATATAAAATGTTCCACAAACCCAGACTGGTGGGGAGAGGAGGGGGGTAGGGGTGATCTTTAAAGATAAATGGGAGTTTACCCCTTTACACATTGATGATGTCGAGGGTATTGAACTTCTAGGTTTCTCACTACAAGAGGCAAGAGGGAAAGTGCTGACAGGAATAGTTTGTTTCAGGCCCCCCGGACAACACACCCAATACCAAGCCCTAATTGACACCTTGGTCAATATGACCCTGACACACTCAAGAATGATCATATTGGGCGATTTCAATCTCTGGGACAATGGGATCCTTGGCCCCTCACTGAGAGATCTGGAACACGCCTGCGAAAGTCTCAATCTGCACCAATTAGTACATCAGTCAACCCATCAAGGAGGGCACATCCTAGACCTCTTATTTGCAAATCAGAATGAAACAGAAGTAATTGAAGTGCTACCTCAATGCTGGACCGATCACTCCTTAATCCATTTTAGGATCACGCTGCCCAGTCTGGCTAATAATACAAATCAGTCAGTAACCTTCCGGAAGGGAAGAGAATGGGCTAAGTTACTAAAAAAACAGAAAATATCCGACATTCCCAGAACACAATTTATTTATGTCCAGTAAATCAGTGGATGAAAATTATCAAATTTATTGTGACTACATAAAGGGCACCTTAGATGAGATTGCCACAGTAAAAAGGCTGAAGAATAGAAAAAAACCCTCAGCTCCTTGGTATAACGAAGAGCTAAAACTAATGAGGAAAAAACGTAAACGAGCCGAAAGGATGTGGAGAAGGTCATATGAGGAAGCGGACAAAGAAATGCTGAAATCATTACAGGCCTTATACAAGGTAGCAATTTTAAGGGCCAAAGCAGAGTATTATGCGAAAACAATTCTGCAGGCACCTAATAGCACAAAAACGCTCTTTACCATCATAAAAGATCTATCCCATCCAGCGTGTACGGGCAATAAAGTAACTGCGACACAAAAACTCTGCGATAATATCGCTACCCACTTTGACGAAAAAATCAACAAGATAGTCAGTGGTTTAAACTCCAACAATGATAGTAGCCTCAACGAGGAAAAGGAACCTCCCATAAGATTAGCAACAGAGCAACAGAAAGAGGCACTCAAGGATCACCCGCCACCCGCTTTAGAGCGCTTTGAAATTCCCACTGTGGATATATTTAACAACCTAGCCCAAAGCGTTTCTTCCGGGTCCCCTTTGGACCCACTTCCGCAGGCGATTTGGAAAGAGTTCCAGCTGGAACTATTTCCATGGCTACTGCAGATTTGCTGTCAGTCATTAGAAAAGGGAACAGTCCCGGAAGGCTGGAAGCAGGCGGTAGTAACCCCGTTGCTCAAAAAGCCGTCACTCGACCCTAAGTGTCCATCGAGCTTTAGACCAATATCTCTTCTCCCGTATCCAGTAAAAATTCTTGAGCGGGCAGTTAGTAAGTCTCTGTTCCTCTATCTGGAAGAAAATCAATTACTAGATAAGGATCAATTCGGTTTCCGACCAGGGCACAGAACGGAAACAGCCTTAGCAACGGTCCTGGATAACCTAAGAATGCGAGCCGACAATGGTAATCTGTCCGTACTGGTATTACTGGACATGTCGGCCGCATTCGACACGGTAAATCACAGGATCCTGCTGAAAAGACTAGAGAACATCGGAGTGAAAGGACAGGCTTTAAAGTGGCTGCAATCGTATCTGACGGGCAGGCAACAGGTGGTAACTATCCCACCGTTTACCTCTCCCAAGACCCCCGTGCGACACGGGGTGCCACAGGGCTCAGCAATCAGCCCAATTCTATTTAATATTTATCTGCGCCCTTTAATCCCAATTATTAAGTCTTTCGGCATTGACCTAGTCAATTATGCAGACGATACGCAACTGGTGTTCTCTCTAGAAGGAAACCAGGCAGTATCTATTGAGAAATTTCAGGAGTGCATGCTCAAGACCTCCAGCTGGCTCAGGAAAAACTCCTTACAATTTAATGGAGAAAAAACTGAGATAGTATACTGCTCTGCGGCCAAAATAGCTCAGCCTTATCCCGCCGAATTTAGACTCACCCCTATGGATAAACCACTGACTCCTGCCAGTACAGTGCGATACCTGGGGGTTTTAATGGATGACAATCTCCAACTGGAATCACAAATTAATAAAACAGTTGGCACCTGCTTCTCCTTGCTAAGAGCACTGCGCCAGATCCTCCCGCTCCTGCCCGCCACCTCCAGATCTTTGGTGTTGAGGAGTCTAATACTGAGTAGGTTGGACTATTGTAACTCCCTGTATTTGGGAGCACCACAATCAGCCCTGCGGAAACTACAGAGGATTCAGTCTATAGCAGCCAAACTGGCGTTAAATAGGCAGCGTAGGTCCTCTACATCTCTAGCTCTAAGAGACCTCCATTGGTTGCCCATAAATGAGAGAATTCATTTTAAATCTCTCTGTATAGTGTTCAAAGCAGTACATGGCCTAGGTCCAATACCCATGCAGGAGAAATTCACCTGGTATACTCCAGGGAGAAATTTACGCTCATCAGGCATGCATTTGGTAACCACCACCAGATTTAGGAAGACCAGGACAGGTGGCAGAGCCTTTGGGGTAGCAGCCTCACGACTCTGGAATGACCTTCCCCTGAATATTAGGCAAATGAAATCTTTGCTCCCATTTAGAAAAAGCCTAAAGACATGGCTCTTCCCTAAGAACTAGCATTACGAGCATACCGTATAGACTATCTTTATGCACAATGTCATCTGGGCAAGTCACAGCGCCAGGATACCCGTAGGGTGACAGTTTTGTGCTATATAAATTTAAGAAATGAAATGAAATGAAATCAACCAGAACCTTTGGCAAGGATTTAACATCACAATCCAGTGTAACATACAGGAGCTGGAAGTTTCTTATGGACCCAATGGTTAACAGCAACATGACAAACAATGCTGAGGGAAATTGGCTTAATAAACAAAGAGGCATTTTCAAATTTGATGAATGAAAGGCTTGTAAATTTTGTGAGAATGTGAAATCATGTTACAAGATTTGGTCAGGAGTGTACAACAGGAACAACAACCTGCACATCTCACTTTTGTATGCATGTACTGATATGCCCATGTGGATTAAGATTTGTGGACTATCTAATCTTCCTCTTTAAAAAGCAAATCCTTGAATAGAGTAGGGCACTTGCCATTGTAGATGCATCTTACCTGTGGCTAGACACTTCAATGCTATACATGAGAGGAATCCCAATCTCTTATCCTTCTTTGGCATTAACAGGATCATACCACACCCGAGTCACTTTATTAAAGCGGATGAAGTTGCACTACATCATACTTCTGGGAGTTTAGGAGTTACATGGTTTTAACAAGGATGATGTGTTATGGTTCCGGATTAGGCCCATGTAGCGAAGCTGCTCATTTCTTACACTGTCCTATTTTTCACCATAACATTTCTGTCGTGAACGGTAGCACATATTTGCATGCACAACTATGTTGGATTAGTTTATCTGAAATTACTTTGTTTACACATCTAGCTTCGCACAACATAATCATGATGCCTCGAACATCATGTACAGGGCCTCTTTGTACACTATGTACAAATGTTCTATCTTCATCCACGGGGTGACAAAGCTATTTAAATATCCATAACATCCCTAATCTACAACGTACATTGCAAGGCTGCTTTCTATTATAAATAATGAGTATCCTGATTGATTAGCAGAGTAGGCACTTCAGCTGACACTGAGGGTGCCTGCATGCTGAGACCTCACCAGGCAGTGGTCTGATATCTCCGTGAGGGGGTGTCCAGTTCAGGAGCAAGACGGGCTCTTACATTCTCTCCTGCCAGGTAATGGGGTTGGATCATCCCTTGGGGGGATTATTGGCTTCACACCTACACACACTCTATGTACACTTAGAGTAGGGTTTTGCATAGTAGGAGTACGCCAGATTACTGCCTTGTTTATATGCCTGCATATATACACTGCTTAGCACCATGGTAAAACTGTATCTACTATTTACGCTTTTGGTGCTTGTAATCACATTGATCTGCTTTTGTCTACTGATTATCGCAGCACATGTATTCCATACAAGAATAAAGTTGGTTCAATAAATATATTGAAAATGTCCCACTGTGTATTCTCTGTATATTTCTCTGACCACAAGTGACTGAGTGAAAGGTTCTGATCTGTTTCCACGATCCCTGAATGGTCAGGGTTGTCACTGAAGGGTCAGGGTTGTCATGTTCAGTGGTTGCCAAAAACTATTTGCTCCCTGGTAAGCTTAGGGAGGGGCTTATGGTGGCACTGTGAGCTTGCTTGTCTCTAGGCCAACATATCCTATGGGGCTGCCCGGAATCAGTCTAGGCACCTCACCCAAAGTTTATGTTGTCCAACAAACCCGCAGATCCTACAGATTAGTAGGAACTACACAACAGATTAACTGGTATCAGACTTGGAGGAGTAGCACAAAAAAATGTGTCAGAGCAAAACACTATTGTATTACATTTCATCCTGTCCAGTATCCCATTCTCACAATTTTTACCTGCCCTTATCCTCACCTACCTACCTCGTACTCACCCCAGCGCCGGCAGAAGCAGTGTGTGCCCAGCTGAAACGGAGCCGAGATTCACTGCCCCCTGGCACCAATTGCCGCGTCCCCTCGCCTCACAAATTTGCTACTTTTTTTATTAACTCACTTCTCACAAACACTTGGTGGAAAACACACAGGAGTACACACATACATGATGTTGGAGTACTCAACCAGTGACAGTTGTCTTGAATCCAGTAACACATCTAGATAGATCCTAATGGGCCTATGATCAGCAACAAGATGCTTGGATCAAAAATGGGACACTAGTCATGGTAATGCAAGCACCTAACTAGAATTGCCACTGGGGCACAGGTAGACTTTACAGCAACTGACATACAACCGCTTATTTGCATAGATCTGACCCATTGTGGAATTGAGCCTTAATTTATAGACACTCCATGCGGGGATGCATTGACCCTTAATGCATCCACCCCCAATGGTTAAAGGTTTTCATTGTAATATAGCACACCAAGGTATAGACCTTAGCACAGTGTCAGGCCAGGAGAGCCAAGACTAACAACTAGCAATAGCTATTATTAGAGTAACTAGTTAATAATTGATATATATCTATTTTAGAGGCATTATGCTTTGAACATGTTCACATGTTCTATGGAGGTGCCCGGAATCAGTCTAGGCACCTCTCCCAAAGTTTATGTTAGCCAACAGATGCACAGATCCTATGAATTAGTAGGAACTACACAACAGATGAACTGGTGTCACACTTGGAGGGGTAGCACAAAAATATTTGTCAGCGCAAAACACTACTGTATTACATTTCATCTTGACTAGTATCCCATTCTCACAAATTTCCTACCTTTTTTTATTGAACTTTCTTCTCACAGACACTTGGTGCAAAACACACACACAGGAGTACACACATACATGATGTTGCAGAACACAACCAGTGACAGGTGTTGTCTTGAATCCAGTAACACATCTAGATAGATTCTAATGGGCCTATGATCAGGGTCAAGATGCTTGGATCAAAAATGGAAAAGAAACAATTGATGGACGGAATGCTGAACAATGCAAACATTCATCCCCCAGTCACAAGGATCCGGGTTTAATCCATCATTCTTTTGCTCACCACGTCACCCCAGTTTGGACCCAGCCATATGCAAATCAGTCTTGACCCTGTTCCTTATGGGAACAGTCCAGCCCAAACTGCCAAGCCAGGTCCTCCCTGAACCAGAAAGAAGCATCCTGGGATCAGTTTCGGGGCATCACCCCTAATGAGCAAGGTTAGCTTGAATCCAGTGGCGCAGTGAGCACGGGACCCATGTCTGGTCATACCCTTCCCACTTAGGGCGACAAATGCAAAAGAAACAATTGATGGACGGAATGCTGAACAATGCAAACATTCACCCCCAGTCACAAGGATCTGGATTTAATCCATTATTCTTTTGCTCACTACGCCACCCCAGTTTGGACCCAGCCATATGCAAATCAGTCCTGACCCCGTTCCTTATGGGAACAGTCCAGCCCGAACTGCCAAGCCAGGTCCTCCCTGGACCGGAAACAAGCATCCTGGGACCGGTTTCGGGGCATCACCCCTCATCAGTCAGGCTAGCTTGAATCCAGTGGCTCAGTGAGCATGGGACCCACGTCTGGGCATACTCTTCCCACTTAGGGCGACAAATGCAACGGATGGACGGATTGCTGAACAATGCAAACGATCACCCCAAGTCACAAGGATCTGGGTTTAATCCATCATTCTTTTGCTCACCATAGGGAGCAGGGTCAAGACTGATTTACATATGGCTGGGTTCAAACTGGAATGGCATGGGGAGCAAAACAACAATGGATTTAGGCCCAGATCTCTGTACTGGGTTGAATGTATGATATTGTTCTGCATTCAGGCCATCAATTGCTCTTTTTGCCTGGATCAAAAATGGGACACTAGTCATGGTAATGCAAGCACCTAAATAGAATTGCCATTGGGACACAGGTAGACTTTACAGCAACTGACCTACAACCACTTATTTCCGTAGATCTGACCAATTGTGGAACTCAGCCTAAAATTATAGACACTCCAGGCCTTATTTATGAAGTTCTGCATCACATTTACGCCGCCGTTGCGTCAATTTTTGTGATGCTGCGGCGGCGTAAAGAATGTGCCACGTTGCTCCATATTTATGAAGTGACGCATCTAGGCAGATGAGTCACTTTGTAAACCCCTGAGCAACATTATACCTGCGTCAGGTGTAATGTATGCACAGTGGGCGTTCCCCTGCATCAAAGTCTCGAAGAAGTGGAGCATTGAAATCTATAAGATTTCAATGTGCCACTTCTAGGACGCCATTGCATCAAAACCTTACACCTGCCTCATGGAAGGCGTAAGGATGATGCAGGCCCTTGCACATGGGGCTTGCCGCATGTGAAAGGACACATAGATGGAGTTGCGTCAGTTTTCAGAAACCCCCGAGCAATGCTTCAGTTTTGCGTCTAAAGATACGTCAGTAATACTGATGTATCTGTGACTCCTTGTGACATGATGCGCTGTTCTATAAATACAGCGCATCCATGGTGTCGCAAGGAGGGAGCACAGAGAAGTGTTGCATTGCTGCTTTGTTGCAGGGATGCAACACTTCTCATAAATAAGGCCGTCAATGTGTGGATGCATTGACCCTTGATGCATTACCCCCCATGGTTAAAGGTTTACCTTGTAATATAGCACACTCAGGTATAGACCTGAGCACAGTGCCGGAACAGGAGAGCCAAGACCAACAACTAGCAATAGCTGTTATCAGAGTAACTAGATAACAATTGCTATATATCTATTTTAGAAGAATTATGCTTTGAACATGTTCACAATTAGTGGGGATGATCATTCACTTTACAGGAAATTATATATAAATATCGGATGAGGTATTGAATTTTGCTCAATATGTGGATGAGATGTCACTGTACAGATAAATATTTATATCTTGATTTCTATACAAGTGTTGAATGAGACATGGAACCAGACCAAATCAAATGAATTCAATTGGCAATACAACCATTTTCAGAGTTTCTTCTCAGTCTCCATGGCATGTTATAAATACAGTTCACAAGGTGATAAGGCCAAGTATATATATATATATATATATATATATATATATGTATGTATATATTACCTACTGGCGGTTGACAGTAGGTAGTTATATTTAGACCTAATTTCCACAGGAAGAGCATTTTTTCATTTGTCATTAACTTTGGCGTCGTTTGATGAATCCTCGCAAAACTTTCAAAACTAATATGTCCGTCATTTAATTTCCTGTGTTGAAAACGTCGGGATGATCCGTCAAGCGGGGGCCGAGAAAAAGGGGTGGTCCCAAAATGCCTTTTCTCCATGTTCATTTCCATAGGAAACTTTAGATACGGCGACAGCCTGAACTGCTGAACGGAATTTTACCAAATTTGGCAAAAAGGTAGCTTTAGGTCCAGAAAGCACTCTTTTTGTTAAATAGTGTAAATTTGTTTGGTATTTCCTGAGAAATTTAAAGATTTCTCAGATATACAACTGTGGCCATGGTGGATCCACAAACCCTCCCGATCTCGTGCCTGACATCTGCTTGGCTGCCAACACTTTAAACCAGGAAGTGTTGGCAGTGATCTTGTGACTCGGTTACAGTCACAAGAAAAAACATATAAAAAAGAAAGATAACGGAGCAGGGTAGAAACACCGTGACCCCTTGGGCCTCTTGGAGGGGTCCCACAGGGA
>CAWUFW010031218.1:0-15887 GCA_963921515.1 Calotriton arnoldi
TTAGGTCTCGCCTGGCGACGCAGCGCGAAAGCGCTGTCTCTAGCGAGATCTATTGTTACTGACTTGCTTTGGAAGGGAGACAGGAGATGTGCACGCGCAGGACGGACTGCAATTATGAACGCGCCCGTGAACACGCACATACAGACACGCGATGTGCACATCTCCTGTCCCCCTTCCGTCCTCGCCAGCCGCAAAACATGAGCTGTGCACGCATAATTAAATCTACAATCCCCAGCTGTCCTTGCACCCCCTCCAGTTTCAGCCAGCCATGCGCCATCTGCCAACCCCCACCATATTCCTCCACGACTACACACTGACGCCCTCTCCATACAGCTACTCTCTCCCCGCATTCCTTACCGTTGTTCCGCCATGCTTCAGCGCGATGCCCTGCAGCGTGTCCCCAGAGCTCACAGGGTGCTCGGTGTACCTCGCAGCCCATGCGGCCGCCGTCACGCTGGCCGTGCTGCGAGCGTGCCAGGCTCAAGGACAGTTCAGCCTCCGATTCAGACTCGGAGCCTCAGCGCAGATAAACAGCGTGTCTTCTCCGGCGATCCTCAGCTTACGCCGGGACAGCCGATGTGCACGCTCACGGCGTCTCGTGTGCTCCCACCGCGCTTTCAGTTTCGCGCGCTGAGACAGTGCCCAGTGTGTGGTACAGAAGTCTGAATGACGGTACAACTTAATGTTACGAGGCATTCAGGGATGTTCGTCACACATGGCTGGCTTATATAGAGCAGTAACCATTAGTGTGTGTCAAGTGGAGAAGTCTGCCGGTGGGTGAGTAGCTGTCTGGAAGTTTGCCAGTGTGGTGTCCCAACAATTAGTCAAGGGGTATTTATGAAATCCTAGTGTGCCCTCCTTGTGGAAGGGGACACTTTCCGCCTGACCCCAAGCAATCACAGAGCTCTTCCAAGCAGTAAGTAGAAAGGGAATTGGAGATTTCCATTTACGTGTGATTAGACGCTTAGCTAACAAGCATTTGCAATGCAATAGGTCTCGCATTTGCGAGAGTTTAAGCTATTGGCATTGTAAATGACAATGCCTTTATTTATGTTTTAACAACCAACACGTAAATAAAAGGCATTGCCATTTACAATGCCAATTGCTCAAACTCTCACAACTGCGAGACCTATTGCATTGCAAATGCTTATTGGAATGCAGTGATGGATAATTTGGACAAGGTGACTGGTAGGACAGCTCTGTTTGATCTGAAATGTATGTTGGGTCTGCACTCCTGACCAAAGAAGGGTAAAATGGCGACCAGATTAGTGGACTCGGTTTTGACTGACAAAGGTGCACAACCACCATGTGAAAATCCGCTAAAGATCCATCTGTGAGTTGAGATAGAACAGATATCTTTGAGATGGGATAATTGCAGGGGTCTATGTACATGTGAACACACACAATAATGGGAGGAAAGTTTTACCAACTTCTGGGTTGGCGCCCATCACGGATGAGACTTGAGGGGCATGGGGTTGGTGCTAACCCCGAAGTTTAATGGGTAGCAATACCAGATCATGGCTATTTATTTCCTTGCCGACTCAGTAAACAGTCTCCATTTTATTTAGTTTTGGTATTTTATGTTAGAGTCTGATCTCCCCTTACTGCTTTTCTTCAGTTATAAATAGAAAATCAATAAATAAAAAAAACTTTTAAAAATTGTGACTGCAGCCTCCCCACACTTGCGCAAGCCATGTTAGTCTTAGAGTGATGATGAAGGTAAACCCAATCAGATGTGGTGCGGCTCGCTTTGAGAGGGTTTGTGCACAAGGAAGCTGCCTCTACTGGTTTCCTGCAGTGCAACTGGAGGCAGTTGGTGGGATAAGACCATCTAGGTCCACAGAACTGAACATAGCAATAGTATAGTGCACTACATTTTGTGGTAGTGAGGTTGCGTTAGATCTTTTGGACAAAAAGGCAGAGCCGGCTAGCTCATCCACTAGGGTACAGTGAGGGGCCACTTTAGAGCCCTTAGACTCCAGTGTAGGTGGCTTCCACATCTTTAGCATACTGGAAGCAGAAACAAGTACATCCGGAGTTAAGTTGGGGCTGGAACATTTGTTGGCTGAATCTCTGGTCGTGTTATTTCATGTGCAGTATTTATGGTGTTTGCAGTAATTGTGGCTCTGGATCTCTGTACTGTTCATCTCTTTGGCCCTGAGCTCTGGTACATCTGTGGTCTCCTCTTCCATTACTAGTGACTGGTTGCTGCACATTACATCATTGTGGTTGCTTTGTTCTGTTTTGACTGTCGTCTTCTCTCTCTGAAGTAACGGACTCTGAATCTCTAATTCTTTGTTCTCCTTGACTCGTAACTCTCTCTGTGACTCTGGATCTTAGTGCATTACACCAGTAGGTTGTTGGATTCTGTATTAACTCTGTGGTCTCCTCTCTCTGCAGTGTTCCTGGATATATATACAATGCACCCTGAGCTTGCACTGCTTGATCAACGGAGAAGTGTGATGGCGGCATATAAAAAGCAGCTCCTGTCGGACAATTCCAAGAGATTCACTTCCAGTCGCTGCGTGTTGGGGAGTGTGGGGATCATTTCAGGGAAGCATTACTGGGAGGTTAAAATTGACCTGAATACGAGGGAGTGGTTTTTGGGAGTAGCAGCTAAGTCAGTGAACCGGAAGGGTGTGTTCAACTGGTCACCCAAGGAGGGGATTTGGGCTGTGAAAGGGAATGAGAATGAGTGCTGGGCTCTTGGAGATAAACCAGCACGACTGCACTTTAGAAACTACCCCTGGAAAGTTGGAGTATATCTGGACTATGAGGGTGGTCAGCTGTCTTTCTACAATGTTTGGAGCTTGGATCATCTCTACACTTTCACCGGTGCAGCCTTCACCCAGAGGCTTTTTCCATTCTTTTCACTTGATGGAGGAATGCTGACCCTTGTGGAGAAGCGGAACTCTTTTTACTGTACTTCTTGATGGCACAAGACAGTAGGAAAGTGGACTATTTGGTACACCAGGAAAGTGACCATTCGGTTTCTTTAAAAAAAAGAAAATTTAAAAAAAAAAAGCCAGATTGCTGCTCTCTTCAGTCTAGCACCCAAGACTTTCTTAAACTCATTAAGCTCTTGAACATCACCATGTGTGGCACTGTTGACTGCCTTACCATACTTTTTATTTCCCTCACTTTTATTCGGGTCTGCAGGAAAGAATGGCTAGTCAAGGAGAGGTGTTTTCAGAGAGAACAGAGGCTGAGTGGCAGAAAGAAGGGTTGAGAACCTATTTTGAGGAAGCTCGGCTTGCACCAAAAGTTGGAGTGGTGTGTATCAACATCTCCTGCGAAGCGGTCAGTCTGCCCCTCTCCTCTCCAATTCCCTTTTTCAGAGACTGGCATGACTTGTACAGGGTAATCACCTGTCCTCCAGCAGGAGATCAAACCCTTCTCTCCTCCAGCAACACAAGACAACAGGACAGCCTCTGCTCTGTCAGTGAGGTCCCTTCCCTTCTCCAGTCGACATATGTTGATGCCTCTTCCCTTGTAGGGACTGACACTTCAAGTCCTTCCTATTACCAACAGATTTCACCAGCCTTCTTTCCTCTACCCTACAGTTTGGACTCTTTTCCTTCCTCCACTACCACTTTTAGGCATGACGAATGTCACCAGTGGGGTAGAGACTGTCTTGTCAGTTGGAAGTGTTCAGAGTGGTACTCAATCACTGACTTGGAGGTGGTCTAGGGAAATGGTGGCCAGGTGGTGATTTGTGGAATCTACTGAGGCTGGATGTAAGCCATAAGGGCATTAATGAGGTGGATCATTTTAATAGTGTCTGCAATCGATTGTGTGGTGGAAGTATCCACGGTACTCTTTTATTAAATAGCCACATCCGTTAAGTACATTTTTTGCAGATGCATTTTATTGTTTTCTGATTGAGGGGTTTGTTGGGCATGGGATTGTGGGATAAAAGGGACAAGAGTGGATAACGATTGTTTTAATTGGATAGGATGTATTTTATAAAGAATATTAATAAAAAGCTGTTCCTAAAAATATTGGTGATGATTTATTTCCTGGTGATACACTACTACTGATGCCACTTCTACACAGCCAGTCTAGTTTCCTCTGCTGGGAACCATGTACTTATTGGGGATGCAGCTGCATCCGTACATGCTGCAACAATACCCAGCTCTCCAAATAAACCCCAAGCCTGACTGGCATTATGTGGAAAAAGAAACCTTTATTCACAATGTAAACCTAAGAAAAGTAAAAATTGAATATTTTTTTTATCTATAGGTTTAGTTTAGGGTTGTGGTGGCCTTTGTAAAAGGGAAGGTTATAATTGTTTAAGCTTATGGTTAATCTGAGGTTCGGACAGTGGTTCGCTTTTAGGTTGCTAGGTACTTTATTCCATCTGTTTTTTTCCTTAATGGTTACTTAGTTTTTCAGTGCAATGACAAAAATTCATTTTCCATGAGTTCTTCGCCACGTATGCTTCAATCAGTTTCTTCATTTTGGTACCTTTCATTTTCACATAGATCTTGCCCCACCCACTGCTAACCCTCTTCTGGGACTCTCACATAACTATCAATTGATCCAAATCCCCTTACATAAATACCTTCTGATGTACTTCAGTTCTCATTTATAGCACATCTCTCTAGGTGTTGGGGATCAAGAAACAGCTCCGCCAGACACATTTGTCCTGACTAATCTACATCACCCCAGTTAGTGTGTGGTTCACTGTGAACCAATGAAAAGCTTGCCACGGAGCAGGTCTGAATTTTTGCTCTACTCCACCAGCTGGACCCCAAGCAAGAGGCAGTGGCTGTATTTCTAGACGCTGCTAAAGCCTTGGATTCTAGCGAATGGTGATATGCTTTTGCGGTCTTGATGTGCCTGGGGATAACAAAGAACATTGTCCGTTCAGTGCAACTTCTGAATAACTCTCCCTTCTCTCGGATAAGGATAGGAGGTCTACCTGGGGGAGGGGGCGGGCGGGCTCGTGTTCTCTCAACGCAATTTGATTGTCTCTCTATATGCAGACGATATAACTCTGCACCTTTCCGGCCCGGCCCAGCCCAGCCCAGAACCGGAGCCCGGTCGTACAAGAGTTTACAATATTCTGTGCGATATCAGGTGTTGCTATCAATTCAAATAAATCTACTATTTTCGCACTCAGAGGGGACACAACCCCGACAGTTAGAATTTCTGTTGTCCTGGACCACAGAATTCATTAAATATCTTGGTCTGGATGAACTGCACCAAAGAGGCAGTGATGTGAGAACTATGGGACTGCCATGACACTAATAGAAGAGCAAATCCGTCGTTTGATATTACTGCTGTTTTCGCTAATGGGGCGAATAGCACTAATCAAAATGCCTATCCTACCCAAGTTGCTGTACATATTCTATAACATTCCCATACAGCTAACATGGCACCTTTTCCAGACACTGAAATCGTACCTGATCACACTGTCCTGGGCAGGCAGGGAGCCTCGGGTACAGTGGGAAACTTTGACACTGCTAAATTATTTGGGAGGCCTAGCAGCCCCCTATTGTGAGCTTTTCTATTTGGGCGCAAGGGCACATTTTGCATATTTCTGGCATTGACCTCCCTCCCATACATGGCACACGTTGTGATAGCACACGACAACGCGCACCCAACAATCAATCAAGGGGTTAGTTAAGCGCGACTACTCACCCGTAAGGGTCTCAAAGCGCGGAGGGGGTTTGAAGGTTCCAGTCCATCAAGGAGGGGGTCTGTCGAAGAGCCAGGTTTTGAGGTTTCTTGCGAAGATGGGGAGCGATGTCTGTCTGAGGTGGAGCGGAAGGTCGTTCCAGGCTCTGGCCGCGGGGAAGGAGAAGGAGCTGCCTCCCGATCTGGTCTTTCTGGTGCGGGGGACTGCGGCGTAGGAGAGCTGGGACAAACCCCACACTGTAGCCGAGCGGAGATAGACACAATAGCTGTCCAATACTGTATTCCCCCAAACAATCACGGACTCCTTTACCCTTAACAGCTCTCACTTGCAACAAAACTCTCCTACATAGTTTGAACTAATGGGGGTTACACACCCTGGGGAGCTATTCCCTTCAGGCCCCTTCCTGACTTGCCCAACTGCGATGGACGGTGGCACACCCTCCTCATTAAACATATTCACATCTCCTTCGAGCGATGTGCAGTGACTACTGCCCAACCTTCCACCAGACACCCACAGAGGCAAACACATTGAGGCTGTTCCTGACAACCCCCATGATTAGACGCCTGGTGACCAATCGCTATGCCTCTAATACATTCTGAGACCCCCCTCATCTCCACCCTAGCGTTGGAACACAATAGAATACAGATCTAGGGGACCCCACTCTCAGACAAAGGATGGCCCTATTGATGTGGCCAAATGGGGGGAAGTGCCCCCAAATGGGTGGCTCTGGCTCATTAATTTCAAATATGCTCATCGAGCATACCACACTCCCTTAAAACTATTCTTACATAGGTTGTGGGAGATTTCCCATTGCGTGCAGCGGTGGTAGAGTTTAAGCACCTTGCGTGGCAGTGGCTAGATACTGGGGTGACGTGGCAGAGTACTGTCAGACATGATCACAGAGGAACAAGAACTGACCTCCTGAAGATTGCACTGAAGGGCTACATGGGAGAGGCGCTTTACCTCACTGGCATTGCTGCTGGCCAAAAGACTGATATCCTGTATGTGGTGCGGTATCTGCTGGCCTAGTGTGCGAACCTGGCTATGGGACACGACATTTTGCAATGATCAGCTAAAACTTTATTATTCAATGATATCCCCGATTCAATGCCCCAGGAATGTCTGGGACCCTTTACAAACATACAGGCTGAGCCACGATATGGAGTACGTAGATACAGACCAAGTGGAAGAAAATTAAGTGTGCAGACCCACAATATGTATGTTTGAAATGTGAGGGGGCTGGATATGGGGGCGGCTGACTAACTGCTAGTGCAGCAGGAAATGCGGATTTGACTTGCGAACTGTGGGCTATTGCCATGTACTAATGTATCATCTTATGCTCATATAGAATTATCACTAGTGAGATCACTGTTCTGCCACAATTGTCAAGGATTGTATACTAACTGCTGTTGATGTGCTTGTTGTTTTTTTCAAACTGTAAAATTGCTTTAAGACTGTCAAAAAATATTTAAAAAGGGCATGTCTGAGAACTCATTGAAACCAAGGAGTAGGTTAGTCACAGTTATAAAATGGCTCGAACAAACCACACACTTGCCTCCAACACCAGTAATTGGGAAGCCGCTCACCCCAGGCATGTGGTATCTGCACAGGCAGTACTCGGAGAGCTGGCTTGATGGATTCTGCAGCAGAGTTCTTAAGAGTGAACCAGAATGTCACATGAGCATCAACATCGTCCCTTTAACTTTCAGGACCTGGGAATCGAGGAGTACACCAGGGGTCTCCAAAGGCAAGAGGAAGAAGTGAGATCTTTGTAAGGGGAAATGATTTGAAGGAATAGCTACTGAAGCAGGAGAAACTAGGTTTATGGAGGAATTGACATGGGACAGAAAGAGCTGCAGGAGAGGAAGAGTGGAGATTTTAAAAAGAGCCCAGCACTGTGTGCACAACTGTGCCCTAATGCCCTTTTTAATGTTGTAGCCCCTGGAGCATCTCCACCAGTTTACACTGCTCTCCAAGCAGAGAAAGTCTGTTGTGACAGGGGCCTACCATTCTCTTAGGGATGAAAGTTTTTGCTCTGTCACCAGAAGATGGGGGAGGCTGTTAATGGTTGTATTTTGATATAGGGGGAAGGGGCATAGGTCCCATCTGAGAGAGGTTACTGGCCTCATTGATGATTCTTTTCAGTCCCCCTATACCCGAGATACTTTTCTTCCCCTGACTGTGTTCTGTGTGAATATGATTTGAGTAGTATATGTTGAATCTGGTATGCTGTGTGAATGTTGTTCTCTTGGAGTATATGGCGACCAGCGTAAACTGGAGGATCATGCGACCGGGTGAAGCCCATGACCACATCCTCTATCATTGGAGCTGTGCTTATGACCTGTACTTATGAGACAAAAGTAGCAGTGTGGCAACCATATGCATTACACAACTTATTAAGCCTGATGTGTCTGACAACAGAACTTGAGCAGCGGCCACCCCATTTTGGGCAATGCCAGGTTTGACTTTTCCAGCGACACTTTTCCCGGAAAGATGCTAGAGTTGCTGTGTCCAATCCATTACCCACCTTCTTATTCTCAGCCTGACAAAGCAGTCAAAATACTCTAGGCTCAGACTGGTTGGCAACTTTAAAGGTAGTGCATTTTGCCATTGGGCAAATTTTTTGCCTTGTAATTTCAGCCGCATGCTAACCCTCTGAAATAGCTTTTCACACTTTGACAGTGCTTACTAAACGTTTTAGAACCAGAACCCAATTTTTAGAACGACAAACTTTCCCCCACCCACTTACCTTTCAATGGACATGAGGTGGGTGATTTTTGTTTTGTGTGTGTAACTAGTGACATGTGGTAGCATATTGCCCTAAACCGACAGTACACTTTCCATTGAAATGACCACTAAATTTGCACCGACCTAGTGTTACTGATAAAACTATATTGCACACAAATGTGTGAAAAGTGGGCCTTGGCAAACATTTGTAATTTGTGCATTACTAATTAACGTGTCTTGAGTTGTTTTGATCCTATTAAAATCTTTGTTGCCATCACACTTCAGAATTACCATTTTTGCTTTCCTAACTCTGAATATGTACAGTTCATTGACAGGTATTTACATTTTGTTGTGGTGCAAAAAATTACATCCTACAGCCTTTCCTTATACGCTCCCTGTACTCCAGCAAGATTGTCACATAATTCACTTTACTTTCTCTGACTGCAAAGTGAGAGGAGTTTGTAAACCCCAATCCCCAAGTTAAACAAAAAAGAAGTGATTTGTCAGAAGGTTAGACATAGCCTAACATTTAACCTCCGTCTTTGTAGAGCAGCAAATGTGACAATAGAAATACACAATTCAGAGGCTTTTTTATTTATTGCTTGGACTGCCACTAAAATGGATGGTGACCCACAAGTGGTCACAAGGCACAGCTTGGGAAACACTGCTCTATGGCATAATTTTGAAGAAGCAATGTAGTGCAAGATTAGAGTAATGCCATAAACCTGAAAGTCTGGACCTGAAGAAAATCCACTGCACCACTCGCCTCCTCCAGGTGCATGCCAGCACTCTCATATGAAAGCCCTTCTAGCAAAATTTATCAAATGTTGTAGCTCCTCTTCATGCCGATAATTGCAATACATTTTTGCCCTACTTCCCTATAGTGGGCATACCGCGTGCGATTCGCCCCATCCATAGCGCCCAATTCTCTCCCCCCCCCCCACAAAGCAAAACCAGGCAAGTAAGTGGTCTTCACTGCGTAGTCTTTATTACTTCAGATAAACGCAATCTTTACTTTGTTGATGCACAGTCAACTCTCGACCATTTTATTAAATTTTTTAAATCAACACACATTGATAAAGGCAATAGGCTTGAGAAATATACAATTCCGCCAAACGTTGATATATATTGTATTTACAGTCTGAATCTCCAGAACCACACTTGATGCGTGTCGCGCCAGCAGGCCACAACCAATTCTTTGCGTGTTGCGCCAGCAGGCCACAACCAATTCTTCACAGCTCCCCTTTGGGATAACTACCCGCCGTCTATCCCCTAGACGCGGCCACCAGAGCACTGCTTGGCGCCTTTCTGGCGCGCCAGCCCCCTCAACGTTTCTTACCACAAGCGCCGGCATCTTGAGTAGGGCCGGAGAGTCCAGGACCACCAGCAGGTCAGCCCCCTCTCCCGCCAGCCCGGAGCCCCATATACAGCCCGCCCTGTTTGCTCCAGGATCAGACCGTCCCCGCCAATCCGGAGTCCCTGCCATTTCTCTTGCCCGGGACCCTGCCACTCCTCCAACAAACCCCTAAACTGAGGGGTGGGTAACTCGTTTGAGGCTCCAATCCGCCGGACACTGTGGTGAAGGGACAAAGAGGGCTTCCCCCTCGTGACTCCGGCCTTTTATCTCTTTTGTTCTAGGGGGGTCGCCCGCGCCTTGGTGACGCCCCTCCAACCTTCCCTGTCTCCTTGCGACGCCCCCTTCCCCTCTAACCTTTGAACTGGAAGTTATTGACTCCCGCCCGAGGTGCCACTAAGGGCCCCCCGTCCCTAGGCGTGGGGGGGGGCCTGCCAGGTGTTTCATACTGGACAGCGCATCATTTGTCTGTTGGAAGACCTTGTTCGCTTACAGTGGACTTTGTCTTCACATTGCTTACCATTGGTTGGCTTCACTGGCACTCATTTGCTTGCTTCCTATTCCTTAGCTTGTGTGTTCTTCCTTCCTGCTCTTCTGTTTGTCCCTCCCCTGGAGCATGGATACATTACTTGGGTCCTTCCACTGCTCTTTTATTAGGTGCTACTTATTTTTTTCCGAGCATACCACACCGGTGCATGTGTGTTCCAGCTGTTTCCCTAGTGTACTTCTCCCCCATGCTGTGCTCTTTCCTGTGTGCTTCTTCCCTGCCTGCTCCAGTTACTCTTTTGCCTATTTACTTTGCTCCCTGTATTCTACGTTGCTCTCCCCCCCCATCAGCTTGCTTACACCTATCTGCATCCCCCAGTTGCTTTGCCTGCCATTCCAACCCCTTCCTTTCATATTGCTTTCCCCCAACCTCTGTGATTCCTTCCTTGCTCTCCACATTTCTCTCCTCCTGTTAGTTTGCTTCACCGCCTCATGCCCTCTGTGTTGCTTACCCCCAAACTCATGTCCTTGTGTTATTCTCCTCCGCCCTCCTTTTGCTTACCTCTGCTCTGTGATTCCCGGTCCCTGTCCTTTGTATTGCTTCCGCAAGACTAAACGCTTCACGTTGCTATCTTTTGCCCTCCTTTCCTTTTATGCTAGACTCCCAGAGAAGCTGAGCATTTTTTTAGGGGGGGGGGGAGTTTTATATAGCGCAGACTCGACCAGAAGGTATCTGGTATCGGAGCGCTTTACATGAGCAACAGTTGCATTACAGACACACATTCATTTGAATCTGCTTCACCAGGGAGCAAATAACCTACATGACTTTTGGAGAGCAAATATTGCAGCTCCAATTCTAAGGGGGTGCAGTGCCACCAAGAGCCCCGAGGCTTACATTCATGGCCTGGGGTGTCACAGTGGATGTCAGGCCCTTTGCTCATATCTTTGATGCCTAAAATCAGCTGTGTTCCTGCCATCCTTCCAAGAGAGGCTGCAGAGTGAGCAACACAGAGAAGCAAAGTGGTCACTCCTTCTTTTTGCCCCACAAGTTTTACAACAGCAACATTTTTATTTTTGGTTGGGTGTCTTGAGTTTTCGGCTATTGCATTCAGACATATCACAACAATAAACACATGCCTAAAAGAAGCCAGATATCTATTGGGTTTGTGAGTGCTTGTTAGTAATTTTATATAAATGAGTAACAACAATGATTTTGTTGCATATAATTAGAATTTGGTCATTACAAATGTCGCATGTGACCATCCCTGTGATGCCATGGATTGGATAGAACATTTATTCTGAACACTGTTAAGGCCTAGTGATTCACATTGCCTTCAGCCTCTGCCCCAGAGCTCTGAATCGTGCCTCATTGGGTGAGTTCTAGTTGTGGGAGGCTATTCGGACACCTAAATGCAACTCCGCTCACATGTACCATGCAAGCATTGGGAAACCAAACAGCTCAGCCCTTTAGAGCCAAGACCCAGTAAAGTAAATTACAACTGCAATATAAAATTGCACTAAATCTTTTAAACTCAAGAATAGATTCATTCAAGGTTGAAAGATGATACACAAGCAATCCTCCCTCCATTTTCCAGAGAGGTGGAGGTACTAATTTCCAAAGGTTTGTAGTCTGTGATCAACTTCAGTAATCCTTTTATTGCAGTGCACTTGAACTTGTAGGACAGAGATCTGTCGGGATACAAAGTACATTTATAAGAAGTGGAAAGCATAGCTCCACTGACGCTGAGAAAACCATTTCTGTTGCAAGACAATCACAAATATCCTGTTTATGTTGTATGTAAACCCATATAAATTAATGTAGATATGGAAAAGTCTATATATTTGTGCTTTTTTACCTACAAATTGGTAGTAAAATTAAATGTGGGCCAATTACACGTTATTTAGAGCAGCTACACTAATAAACACTCCTTTCTACATTTTGTCCAGCACAGAGATCAAATTCCATGATATTTACCAGCAACATTGACATGGAAAACTATACTACCTCACAGATTTCATGTTACAATGACTATACACCGTGTAGAAACCACTCTCCTCATATTCAAAAGGCCTCTGTCGTGTGAATTTACCTTGGTGCATAAATGTAATCCTTGCATTTGGGTTTTGATTAAATACCTTATTTAGGGTTTTCAGTTAAAACTATTCTACCTAATGAAACGACACCAAAGGGGATATTGGCATTTCAACAGAAATCTGTAAATACCGGACTTTGTTACACTTTTACTGCTTTGGCACAGTCTAGTGCCAAAGCAATATAATTGCAGCCCCTACCTCAAAGCACTTTTCGGTGAAGGATGCCCCTGCTATGAGCCACTCGGGCCATGCTAAGCCACTTAATATGCCCTTGTGACTTTTTACCAGGTCCATGGTTCCCCAGGACCTAATTCTACTCACGTTTTAAGAGCATGGCTTATCTCACAATATGGCTTCAATTCACTGTGTGTTACTGTGTAGTGGCCAGCAGGTTCACAGCTGAAAGCTCTGGTTTCAAGATTGCAGCAAACAAAAATGACTGTGCATAAAAACACCTCCAGAATCAATGTCTTTCCATAAGCATATGTACTCCACACTAATGTTCTTAATTATACATTGTGATGTTCTGAAAAGAATGCCTTAGGGAGGTACACCCCCTAGGATCAGCAACCCTAGCCTGAAGATCTTCAACAACCGTGCAGGCTGAGATGGGGGGGAGGGGGGGGGCATGCACTTGTTTTGCTGAAACTGCTATGCTTACAGCATTAGCTAAGAAACTCGATGAGAGGGAGTATGAGCTGGTGACAGTAAAGCTCAGAAAGATTAAGAGGCAGCCACTAGCCTGTATTTCTTAGCATGTGCACAATTTGACAAAACATAGGCATGATTTTTTGGGGCGTTTGTGCACCGATATAAAACGTGTTCATCATACAGCATTAGGATAATACATTTCAACTTCATTCCTACTGGTCCATGCAAAATGAAGCTTAGAACCTATGGTGTTGAAACAAGGCTGGACAACTGGCAACATCACCGGTACAATCCATGGTGATCACAATTAATGGACACATACTGAGCAGTGCTTGTTCTTTCACCTAAGACAGAAAACACTCGAACAGTTCATGCTGCAGGGAACACATAGGCAAAGTGCATTTCTCATAGATAGCGGGAAAGTGCAGAGACTCCGCACTGGTTCCATTTAAAGAAAGGCCCACATGCTTAGTAACCTTCAATGCTTAGTGGTTGTTGTGCTGGCCTTCAAATAAACACAAAATTCTGTAGACATAACTGAATATAATACTAGAACTGCTTCTTCCTAGAGTAGCACAATATGCAGTCCCCAAAGGCCCTAGATCACAAGCACCCACCAATATACAGCTCATATCTTAAGTAGAAAATATTAATTCAACCAATCTTTGCCATTTTCAAGGAGAACTGAGCAGCAGGAAGCTGTTAAAATCTGAAAATTAACCTTTTATTTGTTCCACTCAAATCACAATGAGGTGCAAACATACTGCCTCAAATTGAACAGCTTCCCATCAGTTCTATACTTCAGGCCTACTCTTTCAGTGCAGTGCTGGAAAGAATCAGGCAGAGAATTACATGCCGAACAGTGTGAGTCTTAGAACACACCCTCGCTTGAGGCCGCTGGTGACTGGGCAGGTCTCGGCTATTTCACAGTCATCCAGGACACGAGCCATCTTACAGGCATGAAGTTGCCGTACCATTAGTATGAATCTGTCTCGACAGCCCAATTTCGACATGAACCTTCACAGTCCCTAGCGACTGTCCAAATCAGACACTTTTGTGAGGTCTACGAAAGTTGTGTAGAGTTCACAATTCTGCTCAACGCTTTTCCTGTAGTTGACGAGCAGCCAAGATCATGTCAATGGTTCCTAGGCCCTTGTGGAAGCCGCACTGAGTTTCTGGCACCAAGCTAGCTGCCCACACTGTACACAGAGCTATCCATCACTGTAAATGTACAGAAACTGCAGGCAGTGGAACACTTCTCGTACCTGGACAGTACGCTTTCTTGAGCAGTGTCAATCGATGCTGAAGTAAACTGCAGAATTGCGAAACCCAGCTCTGCCTTTGGCAGATTGCGCTCCAACGTTTGGGAATGTTGAGGGGTCAGCCTACCCACGAAGCTTAAGGTCCATCGAGCAGTGGTGCTTCCAACTCTGCTGTACGTCTGTGCGACGTGGACGGGCTACCAGAGTCATGCACGACAACTCAATCACTTCCACATGTCCTGTCTGTCCTGTCATCTGATTCTCAGAAGCTTGCACAAAGTGCCGGATATTGAGTCCTTTATAGAGCCAGTCTGCCATTAGTTCATACACTTCTGATGAAAACCCAGACCAGATGGTTTGGCCATGTTGTCAGAATGTCAGATGAGTGCATCCCCAAACAGCTCTTCTACTGAGAACTCACTCAGGAAAAGCGCTCCCATGGAGGACTAAAGAAGTGGTTCAAGGACAGGCTGATGGCCTCCCTGAAATCCCTCGAGATCAGCATCGCCACCTGGTAAATCCACGCACTGAACATCCAGCATGGTGCAGCTTCATTCACAAAGTCTGCCAAACCTCCCAGGCAAAGCGTTCCTTTGAGGCTCAAAGAAAGCATGAGCTGCACAAGTCCATAGCTGGGCTCCTCTCCGAGAGGGCCTTTGCGCACTAACAAACGCATTGCACCATCTGACTTAATGGGAAATATTGGGATGGTTTTGGTAATAGGTTTCCTTAAAATCCCTCGTGTTTATGTATATTATTCTATCTGCTTATTTTTTTTAAAATTATAAATTCATATTAAAATTCTTTGCTCTAGGATTTGGTGTAGTTTCTTTAGTTGGGAGCTACTAGCTAACACCTCTGCCCAGAGGACCTGGTGTCAGGACTTTGAAATTCCAACTGTTCTTGGCGTGTTTGATTAATTTCTTTGTAACTGATAGATGCTGGATTGATTTTGGGTTCCGGATCTATATAATGTTTGACATAAAAGTACCATACATCACCTGTCAAAGACGCCCTCACCCAATCGGATCCGCCTTTTTTTTTTTTTAATTTAAATTCCCGGACGCGCAAATTATTCACCAGTCCTAAACAGCAGAGATATACAAAAGTGTTAATCCTTTTAAGAATGCCTGGCAACTTTTTCAAATGCTAATATCTCTTAAAATACTGAATGGATTTATACTAAACCAACAAAAATATGCTTTCTAATTAAATCTCTGCTATCCTGTAATGATTAAAGTGAGGTTGTTCAGCGGTTTGGGCTGTATGCACAAGAAACATTTCCTATGGAAGCTTAAATGGTATATCTCTTTTGACTCCCGAACCCCTTAACTTTTGTCTCCTTTCTCAGATCTGCATGACAGATCTTAGCTGACTAAGCCATTGATTTTCCAAACTTTGTATGAATGCATTTATGGGGTCAAAAAATATAGAAAACTGGAAAAATAAGCGTTTTTAACAAAGTGTCTGCATCATCTGCATCATAAATACGGTGTCAACTGCCACTGTGTAATATGTATTTGTGCATAATGTGCAGTTGACTGGTTTCTTTCATTTGTCTGAGGGATGAATACCCTTCTGCAGGTGGTAGACCTATTCTCAGTGAAGGAAGCTTGGACTTCTGCATGTGCATACCTGGTCTGAGTGTGAAAAGCTTCCAGTTCTGAAT
>CAWUFW010031219.1:0-15886 GCA_963921515.1 Calotriton arnoldi
CAACCTGTCAGGGTGATATTTCTTTTACCAAGATACAAATCACCACAATACATTTCGGGCATGCACCCTGGGTACCCTGTTCCCTCGGCTTTCTATAGTATAAACAAGGCCACGATATCCCAGGCCGAATTCACCTTTTACTTCTACAAAATGGGGAGGACGAACATATGTATAACTAACCAATGATAATGCATAAGCGGTCCACAAACTTGTAACAGAATCAGTGGGATAACAAGCTGTGTTATCTCCGAAGAATTTCCTGTGTGTGTCTAAGAAAACATTGCTATGCATTGTTCTTTTACTACGGTCTGAAAGAACTGTCTGATATAAAACACATGACGAGGTATCTCCAGAACAACTTTCCAGTAACCAGAACAGCCCCCCTCCCACTAGGAAGAACAACAATATGACTACAGCCCAAAACATTTTCTTCCTGAACAACCATTCAAAACTGATCTGCCCCGGTCGCAGGGCAACGAGAAACTGTTCTTCTTCTACACGGGGGACGACCAAAAAGATACATGTTCACTATGGAACTACAAATGAAAACACCAGAGAAGGAGACGTCATATAATGGAACCAACGGTGGAAAGGACACAAGAAAGAAAAAGAAAAAGAAACGATGAGAAGATCAGGGTCCGTAACAAGCCTCCCTGGCAGGCTTCTATTGTTCAATCCTCGGTGGTGCTGTTGAGCACTGTACGGTGGAGCCACACTATTGCAGCTCATCAGCAAATGTTCACTGTCCTCAGGATAGGGCACTCTCCCTCCTTGGAAAATACCCTCAACTTATCCTGTCCTGCGTCGCAGGCAATGCACCAATCTTCTGATCCCTAGTCTAATAGGAAAGAGCAGAAACAAGGGGCATTTTACTAATCTTATCCACGAAGTCCATCCCTGCTACACTCACTTCTCTTTTGGTGCACTACCTTTCCGTCGATGACGCAAATGGTACCTTTCTGCTCCAGGCACTGTCTCATCACGGAGAAGGATCTGAAATTCAGGGGATGTCGGAGAGCGAGGCTCAGGCTCCTATGGATCACATGAAGAGGAAGCCTGGGTAGCCCTAATTTCTGGGGGCACTGCCTCGTTCAGAGCCGCCTCACTCTCTTCCTCCATCTGCGCCCAAGTCAGCTGGGTGTCAGAGAAAGGAACAAAATGTGGAACCTTCTCCATCCCGTGGTCCCCAATCCCCTCTTGCACCCATCGATCATAGGGGAGGGGGAGCGGCACCTGCCGGCAATGCGAGGTGTGGATCCAATGCTTCCAGCCGTCCACTCTCACCGCTGTCCTTGTCGTGATGAGGACCAGATATGGCCCCTTCCACCTAGGTTCCAAGCTGTCTCGTCTCTGGAAGTGTTTCACAAGTACAAAATCGCCGGACTGTATGGTATGCCTGGGCCCCTCTGCTACTGGAGGCAAAGCTTCATGTACCTGTTGGTGAATAGAACGCAAACTTTTAGTGAGATCATATAAATAATCAACTAACAGAGGATAATTAATCTCAGAAAATCTTTTCGGTCTAGGGACGCCCCACACATTAGTGGGACGGCCAAAGACCACTTCATAAGGCGATAATCCTGTTCTAGAATGGGCTGTCATTCTGGTGGACAATAGAGCAAGGGGCAATGCATCTGGCCATTGTAGCCCAGTACTTTCCTTAATCTTAGCCAATTTTAGCTTGAGTACCATTGTAGTTCTCAACTAAACCTGCTGACTGGGGATGATTTGTGCATGGAATTTTTGCTTGATGTGCAGACCATCGCACACCAATTGGATCAGTTTGGCATTGAAGTGACTTCCATTGTCACTCCAAATCAAACGGGGCAAACCGTAGCGCGGGAAAAACTCCTTTATAAGAGCTTTCGCCGTTGCCATGGCTGTATTTTCTTTCGTTGGGTAAGCCTCAATCCATTTGCTAAATGCACAAACCACCACTGACACATATTTCAAATTATTAACTCGCTGCATCTCGATGTAATCCATCTGGAGTACCTCGAAAGGGAGAGAAGGTGGTGCAAAATTACCAGAAGGTGTAGGGGTACCTTTTCCAGGATTGTGCTTCATGCAAATCATGCAATGTTTCACTAGATGTACAGCAACCTTTGAGATATTATCATTGTGCCACACAGGATCCAGCAACCTACAGATTCCTTTTGCGCTAATATGAGCTGGACCATGTGCCATGGTAACTACAGGAAATACATATGCATTAGGCAACATCCATCTCTGCTTCTGGGACTTGTCAGTCCAACACCCTTCATCATCTAAACGCCCTGTACTTTCCTGCCACACCGCCAACTCCTCAATTGTTGCTTCACTCTGTATTTCCCGAACACTCTCTAACGAGTTGTCAAACATGGTAACATATGGTACCCATCTAGCAGGTCCTGCCACAAACATCCTTGTCGTCTTTGACCTGGCTGTCTCCTTTGCTGTCTGGTCTGCAAAAGCATTTCCCCTCCCACATCATCAGTAATTGCTTTATGAGCACTACACGTCACTATTGCCAATTGTTTGGGAAGGGTCAAGGCTGTCAAAAGTCTTTCTATCAGCGGACCATTTTGGATTTTGGTTCAATGTGAAGTCAAGAATCCTCTCTCTGCCCAGAGGCGCCCAAAATTATGAGCCACCCCAAAGGCATACTGACTGTCAGTATAAATATTGACGGTCAGTCCTTCACTCAATTCACATGCTCGCAAAAGGGCTATCAGCTCCACAACCTGCGTGGATTGGTGAGGAACACGTAATGTCTCAACACAGTGCGCAGCGTGGTAATAGCATTCGCCACTGTAGTGGTGCCATCTGACAATTTGAAACAAGAGCCATCGACATATAGTTCCCCTTGTGGGTCAGATAAGTGAACATCAGTCAGGTCTACTCGTCCCTTCATCTCTTCTTCGGTGCGAAACAGACAATCATGGACATCTCTGTCCTCATCTTCCGAGGGGAGGGGTAGTAACGTGGCTGGGTTCAGAATGGCACATCGTTTGATAGTAATATGAGGTGCAAATAAGGTTAACGGATCAGACGAGCACTAGTGAGGTGCTGCGTCTTTGTCTTGTTTAAAAGTACATCCACAGCATGAGGTACCATTACTGTGAGGTCATGATTGAGGACGAGCCCTGCCGACTGTCATATAGAGACCGCCGCAGATGCCGCGGCTCTTAAACAACTCGGGAGGGCTCTGGCTACAGGGTCAAGCGTAGCAGAAAAATAAGCACACAGCCTCTGGTTACCTCCAAAGGCTTGTGTTAACACTGAAAGCGCACACCCAGCCGTTTCGTATACATACAGCACAAAAGGCTTCCTATAATAAGGCGTTCCAAGCACAGTTGCAGAGCAAAGCGTAACTTTTAATTGCTCAAAAGCATGCTGACATTCATGCGTCCAGGGCAAAGGTTCGTGCACATCTTTAGTTGTTAGGCGAAGTAGGGGCTGTATTAATAACAAATAAGCGGGTATCCAGTGTCGAGAAAACGAGGTGATGCCTATGAAAGCACGCACATCCCTCTGTGTCACAGGGATGGGCATCTTAACAATGGCATCAACTCATTCAGGTGTTAGCCTCCGACCCTCCTTCGACAGCAAGTGACCTAAATAGGTGACCTGCTGTCGACAATATTGGAATTTAGAAAGGGACACTTTATGCTCTTTGTTCGCCAAATGCTTTAACAATCGTACCGTGGCATTCCGACAACCCTCTTCGGTATCGGAGGCTATCAAAATGTCATCCACATATTGCAATAATACATTACCTGCGGGAAGAGAGAGAGAGTCCAATTGACTTTTCAAAGCTTGACTATAAATACTAGGACTTTCTGTATACCCCTGAGGAGCGCAACAGAATTGGAAACTTCTACCAGCCAAAGCGAATCCAAACAGAAACCTACTGTCTGGATGGATAGGAATACTAAAGAAAGCGTTTTTCAAATCAATCACAGAAAAGAATTTAGCAGTAGAAGGAATCATCGTCAAGAGGGCAGTGATATCTGATACCACCTGGGAACTGAGGAAGCACTATCTTATTGATCTCTCAGAGATCAATAACAAAACGATAAACATCAGGATGTGCATCAGGAGAATCCAAAGGTGCCTTCTTAAGAATAGGGAGAATGGGGCTATTGCATACATTCGCTACTGTCGCCTCAACCACCCCCGATTTTATCTGGTTCTGTATAATCTGCATCAAAGCCTGCTCCCCTGCTTGTGATATCTTATACTGGGGAATACGAGGGAGCACAGCTTTATCCTTCATCTTTATAGAGACTGGTGGTATCTGCAACAACCCTACATCCGTATCCCCCGCTGCCCACAATGAGGGTGGCACATCTATACATTCAACAGAAAGCGGTGTATCCTTTGCCAAACACTGTTTTTCATTAACCACATTGGGTCCAACAGTCATGTAAACACCATTCGGAGAACAAGAAATGGTAGCATGTAACTTTTTCAACAAATCCAATGGCTCACCACCGGTACGCCTGAAAAACCTACCGAAACATTATTATGGCCAGACAGGGCTGCCCCGGGGACCAGCAAATGAGAAACAGAGCTATTCATTGCACCTGTATCCACCAAATATTTCTGTGCCGAACCATGCAAATCTGCTGTGACATAAGGACCACGCTGGTCTACAGGAATTTGAACTGGTCCCTTTCCCTGTCCCTGGCTGCCCTAGCCATAGGACATCCCTGCAGCGTCACCCATATCATAATCATCATGATAGTACTGCCTTCCCCGGGGGTCATCAAAATAGTTCTGAGGATGCACCTGCTTGAACCTCATCCCGATCAACCTCATAACGTCCTCTTCCTCTCGAACCTCGCCCGCGAGGAACTGCAAGTTTTTGTAATAAATCTGGGCGCTCACTTCGGCAATGTCCCTCCTTTTTACAATACGCACACTGATTCGGTCCTAGGGGTGCTCCACCTCTACCAGCACCCCATGACCTTTGAGCCGGACCAGCGCCCCGCCCCCTTCCGGACCCTCTTGCAACTTGCTGCAACAACACCCTCATTTTCAATCCTTACTTTTCTTTTCCACCTTGTCCTTTTCCTCATTTTCTCGATGCTCATAGTACTGAGCCATACTCAATATCACCGAAGGGGAAGAGGTAGTCCAAGTGCTCTCAGAAGCCTGCAACCGAACTGCAATTTCCTGAAGCAAATTTGTGACAAACCTGTTAACAAACAAACGAGCACCACCTTCAACTGACAAATCCTGTCCACTGAAATCCATGAACACCCCTTCAAATCTAGTAAAAAAATCAGACACACTTTCTTCTTTCTTGTGATGACATGCCATCAGCTTATCCCAATCCACTTGTCTGGGTGGGATAAGAGAATGCATATACGTGATGATACGACTCGGCAAAACCAGGATCTCAGCTCTAGGCTTCTCACCGGGCTTTCGCTCCTTATCCCATGCCTTAATCTCATCCCAAGAGTCACCCAATTCCACCCTGTGATCCATGCGTATGCACCTGCCTCCATATGTCCACCAGCACCAACTGCCCGATAAACATCTCTATATCTGCTAAGGTCATAACTGACGAGGAGGCAGCCTCTGTTAATTCTTCATAATACGCCGTAGGATTTTTCCTTGATCCGGTAACTGACTTTTAAGAGCTAGCACCTCACTTCTCTTCCACGGGGTATAAACCCACTGCTTCTGAAAATGAGTCTGCCACCCGATGTTGGACCACCTCATTTCTTTGGTTCTGTTGCTCTGGGATCTCAGGATGAAAAATAGGGTGTACCTCCCTCATCGGAAATTGGGACACAGTAGTCGGGGTACGATGATATAATCTTTCTCGATAACTAAGTAGCGTCCCAACATTGCCAAGAACTTCTGCAGTGGCCATACTAGCTGAATATACACTATCTCGAATGTCATAAATAATTTGAGGGGCTGTGCCTCCAATACATTGTTCCCACAAACCAATCAATGTAGCCGGCATATGCTGGAGGGCATGCTGTTGCACAAACGGGTCAAAATCTTTCATCACACTCCATATATCCTCCACATTATAAATCGGATTCTGGGCCCACTGTGCTGCCTGATTTGCAACCATCCTTTTCTCCTCTTCACCTACATTAGATCGAGTCAATACCCGCTCCATTCGCTCCCGTGCTGCCGCCCAACTCCCTCCGTCCGACCACGCACTGGTATCTCAACACTACACAACACTGTAGATGAAACGTTTGGGGAAGACACAAGAGGTACAGACGTAGGGGACAGTGTCAACAATGACTGTGTGGTTGGAGTAAGAGAAGGAGGAGAAACGGAAACAGAAATAGCAGATACTGCGGGGGTGCCTGCAGTCACCACACTTGCAGCTTGTGAAACTGGAGGGGAGAGAGACAGAACTGGAGCCGAAGCTGCGGAGTCCACAGGGAGACCAGAAGAAGGCGGAGAAGCAACGGAGGACTGAGACGATGGAACAACATGATATATTCTTTGCGGGGCATAGGGAGGTGGAGGACGAGTTTCCAACAGATCCTCCACAAAAGGATCCTCATCCTCTCGAACCACATAGGACTTATTACATTGTAATCGAAACTTCCTATCAGCACACTCAATACCTTTCTCTGTTTGCTCTTTATCATAAGCTACAGCTTTCTGCACCACCGTCTGCATTGCCTTCTTCCTAGACTCCTTCTGGGCCCGTATACGCCTCTGCTTAGCTTCCTTCTGCCATACTTGCAAAGTATCAAACATCGACTGTCTACTTCTTCTAGCAAAATAATTTGTCCCGTAAATAATTCAGTGTTTGTTCGTGAAAGGTACCGTCCAGTGGCCACTGAAGCTCAGCATTGTCCCTCATATACTTGTGCCATAATGTTCTAAACATAATAGGGCCAATACCGTGCTTCACATACATCTCAAAACTCGGAGTGCCTTCTGGAGGCGCAGGCTGCCTTTCCTCCAGCCGATGCTCGACAGAACAGCAGCGGCACCCCAAGCACCACACTTTACTCCAACAAGGCATCCTAGCATCAGACACATCCACTATTCACTCAAACAACACACACACACATACAATAAAAACACAAACAAACAAAAGAGCTCTCAAAAACAGTCTTCAGACTGCACCAAGACAAGATAGGCTCGAGCCCTAGGCCGTTTTCAAGAATAAGCCAAATTCAACAAATAGCCTGGCAGAACGTTTAAAACGCTCCCGTATCACAAGGGTCCACAGACCCACCAAGGAAATCAAGACGGCGACCGCTCTTACCAGGACAAATCAAGATAAACTCACCTGGTGCACACAGGTCAAACAAGATTATTCTCCACTGCCAACTCTTCAGACCAAACGGTCGGATCCAAGGGTTTCGCCTTTTCAGGACCCCAGCCAAGATGACCACTAGACGAGGAGCCGCCCGATCAGACAGGCGGGGCAGCCGCGAGAACCAGGCTCTATCATATGGGGATCCCCGATCCACCCATCCGACCGGACGCAACCCCGACCTCTCACAACCCGACTACGGGTTGGATGGGCCACCTGGCGAAGTCCCTGTTCGGGCGCCAACTGAAGGAAGTGGCCCAACTAGGGTCACCAGGGTCACTCTCGGCCTCCTCTAGCCTTCCATGCAATGAAGAGTCGATGTCGCAGTAGAGAATACAACCAAACTAGTTTATTCACAAGGTAACACTGCAGTGGAGTACAATCCAACCAGCCTCCTATGATGGCTGACGAGGGACTGACTCTAACAAGCATAAAGTTACATTATGTATGTTGCGGAGCCCACAAAGACCCGCCTACTATGGAAAAACACTGGTAGCTGTCGTAATACAATGCGGGTACAGAACATGAGTTTCGATTCCGCAGCCTGCCACGAGCTATCTACTGCCCAAGGTCGTCTGGCTTATCCTACCCACTAGACAGGTGGGAGAAGGCCTTGATGTAGCAGAAAAGGAATGCGTTAATGAACAAGATTCAGCATTGGAGAAACGAAACTTACCAGGGACCATTTCTCGTGAATGAACAAGTAACAGTTTCGATTATAATTGAAAATGGTGTCTTGGAGATTGAAAATGGCGGCACAGATGTCAACCTAACGAACATAACATCTGCATTTACTAGTTGCGTATACATATAATATGCATATTTAATGTATTAGCTAGATAAATGCTAACTTAATGGTGGATAAAATACGAGTAATATGACAATTTTACGTTTCAGTTCTAACAACCGTGCTCCGTTTTTATTTTTCGGCCGGATTCGTGCACCTTACGCGAATCCCGCCGATTTAAAAAAAAAAAAATGCTTTTTAAAAAAAAAATGATTTTTTTCGGCCCTTGGGGTCCCTTTGGGACCCTTTGAGCAGAGCCTTGTGGGTCAGGGTGTTTCTACCCTGCCCCCTTTTCTTGTTTTTTGACCTTTTTTTCTTGTGACTCGGTTCAACGAGTCACAAGATCTCTGCCAACACTTCCTGGTTTGAAGTGTTGGCAGCCAATCAGAATCAAGCTTGTGATTGGGAGGGATATATTTTTTTATATATGAATTTCTCAGGAACTACTGAACGGAGTTTACCCATTTAAAAAAGGTTGCTTTCTGAACCAAAAGCTACCTTTTTGCCTAATTTGGTGCAATTCCGTTCAGCGCTTCGGGCTGTAGCCTTGTCTTAAGTTTCCTATAGAAATTAACATGGAGAAAACGCCTTTTGGGACCCCCTTTTTCTGCACCCCGCTTGACGAATCACCCTGAAACTTTCAAGACAGGAGCTGACCTGAGCGGGCCATTACTTTTGAAAATTTTGCAAAGATTCGTCAAACTGCGCCAAAGATATTGGCAAAAGAAAAACACTTTCCCCTACGGAGGCAACCACACAACTGCATAATAAGGCTCGTATATGCTATGGTTAATGAGGTGGAATTATCGCCTAGAGTTGGAAATAATACCAAAATATTTATAAGTGCCCACTGGGGCGGTATTAGGGGATTGTATAATAAGGTTGGTTCCATCTTATAGGCCCACTGGGGCAGGATGTGGAACCATGCACTGGAATTGATTACATCCAGTGTTAATGTCGGACAATGTGATTATAATATCATATGTGTATAGAGTAAGATTCTCTTGTTATTAGTTGAGCAGGGGAACTGCCAGAGAACGAAAGTGTAATATATTACATTCTGTGTAAAATGGACTTAAAAAAATCATTACACTTGAGAAAATTAAGATGAATATAGTGAAAGAAATAACCAAATGTATATATTGTAAGAAAGGAATTTGCACTTGCACTTTAATTCAATATTTATGGAGCCTTGCAGATACAGGCATAAACATTACAAAATGGTGCTCATGAATCTGAAATGTAAGGGCCCAGTAACGCGCTTGTCTGCTTTCACTGTTTATTTACCATTGCATGTAAAACGGAAGTGAAGAAACGCTTGCCATACCGTGAACAAGCCGAAAGGTGAAACGCGTTGGTAGAGCGCTGTTTTCTGCAATAAATTAAATTCAGCATCCTGGAGTGTCCTGGATTTTTCTTGATGGGAGAAAAGTTGGTGTAATATATATATATATATGTGCAGCAAAACACAGGTGACATATTTAGATGTGGAAGTATTTGTACAAGAACAGAAGCTCTGCACCAAAATTCATAGGAAAGCAACCGCCTCAAATAGCATCCTCCATGCGAATAGTGGACATCCTCAACACTTAAAGTGGAGTATTCCATATGGAGAGATGTTGCGCAGTAAGAGGAATTGCTCTGAAGATATTGACATCGAGCAACACCTAGATGAAACCAGCTCTAGATTCCTGGCTAGGAACTATCCATTGGGTGTCATTGAAAGTGCTAAAACTAAAGTAGCAGGAAAAGTGAGATCTGAATTATTGGCAAACCATGATCAACTAGAAGAAGAAGATGTGACCCGCCTAATTTTAGACTTCAATGTGGAAAACAAGAGTGTAAGAACCATCATTAAAAAACATTGAGTATTTTAATGCTTGATGAATCATTAAAAAAGACATTACCATTAACTCCAAAGATTAGGTTCAGGAAGACAGCCTCATTGGGCGACCTTTTGACACATAGCCACTTGCAAACACCAAATAACGAAAAAGGAAGTAGAACTTGGCTAACAACACCTGGCTTTTGGAAATGTTCCAAATGTAAGGCCTGTGAACATGGACAAAATACATTGACGTATCAACTGCAAAATGGAAAGAAGGAGAGGATTATTGAACATATCACATGCGAATCGAAATATGTGGTGTATGTTTTAGAATGTCCATGCAAAAATTCTACATTGGGAGTACCATCAACAAATTAAAACTATGTATATTACAACATCTAAGGGCTATAAAAAATAAAGATCTCTCATACCCAATGGCAAAGCATTTTTCAGAAAGACACTTGGGCAATAATTTAGAACTAAAATATTTCGGTGCCAAAATGATAAAACAAAATGAAAGAGGAGGAGACAGAACCCTGGACCTAAGAAGAGCAGAATCAATGCTCATTTTGGCACTTGGAACAGAAAGTCCATTTGGGCACAATTTGGATGCTGAGTTACATGTCCATTTGTAACAATATGAGATGAATTAATAGCATAATTGTTGGATTATGGAATTGAAGAAGTAAGATCATTCAATCAATGGACCTAATGTAGAATTATGTGACAGGGTACCATCAAGTGAAGATACAATGAGAGTATGAACCAAGGAGTTACAACTGTGAGATGGTATTATTGAGAAAAGTGATGGAACTGGGGATTTCAGAAATAAGTAACGAAAGAGATAAAGGAAATAGTGGGATACACACAGTACATGGAAGCATGGTATTGGTATGATTATAATAAGAGGAATAGGAGCACTTATTGATTAGACCCCTCATGAGATATTAAATCTGTAGTGATTTTATTGATATAATCTACTTTAGAGATATTAAGGCTCAGGGAATAAGATGTTAGGAAAATGACCCCCTTTTTTAAAATATATTTGTACAAATGCATTTGTCACTTTATTTCCTCAATCTGAGATTTATCTCAGAAGAATTAAGATTCTTGAAGGAAAATGGTTTGAAATTCAATTTTTCACTACAAATTTTTGCACATTGCGAATTTGCACTTTGCACTTTGCACAATGCATATGTCACTTTTCTTTATTCATTAGAATCATGACCTGCAGGGTTTCTTTTATATACTTTTAAATATTTATAAGATATGTGGAGCTTTAACATTCTGATTCTCTAATTGTCTTAATGTGCTTCCCTTATCCTAAATCTCCTCCACCTTTCCTCGCTTTTAAACATATTGAATTTGTCCATTCTTTTTTAAAAAGTACTTTACAGAAATAGAATGTTCATTTTTTACTGGATATGCTTTTAACATGTACTTAATGATGTCTATATATGCCTTTATCTTTTATCTGATGAAATTTCCCCATCCGTCTTAGTATCCCCCTCGTTATACTCTCTGCTCACCTCTTTACCTCTTTCCCTGATGCGGTTGTTTTTATTGGATTTTCTCTGGTTGGTATTTTTTATTTAAAGTCAAGGTACTTTACTATGATTATTGCAATTAACAGACCAGAGAGTAAATGGAAGTAGTTAACAGCCAACATGAATACTTATAAACCGGGGTTAACAGTCTAGTCTATTTTTTATGGAAATACATGAGGATTTATTGCAGTGTCACTTTAAATGGACAGTTTAGACAGCAGACTCTATGGTCCAGTTGAAGGCATTCGTCGAAACGCGTTGACCGTCCTCTTGCACGTTTGCACAAATGGTGTGGTTAAGAAAAAGAAAAGAAAATATCTTTAAGAACCTGGTTGTGGATTTCCTCTGTGCCGTGGAGACTCTGGTTCGTGTACCTGGGACCGTGTTGGGTTTTGTTGTCGATATATATATATATATATATATATATATATATATATATATATATATATATATATATTATATATATATATATATATATATTATCTACTGGCGGTCGCCAGTAGATAGTTATAGTTAGGACCTATTTTCCATAGGGAAATCCGCGACATTCTATTTGAAATAACTCTTGCGTCGGTTGACGAATCTTCGCGAAATTTTCAAACTTTATGGCCCGCTCCGTCCGCTCCCTACCCTGAAAGTCTCAGGGTGATTCGTCAAGCGGGGCCGAGAAAAAAGGGGGTCCCAAAACGTGTTTTCCCCATTAATTTTCCCATAGGAAACTTTAGACACGGCTACAGCCCGAACTGCTGAACGGAATTACACCAAATTTGGCAAAGAGGTAGTTCTTGGTTCAGAAAGAACCCTTTTGTTAAATGGTGAAAACTGCTCAGTAGTTGCGGAGAAATTAAAAAAATAAGAGTCAAAAAATCAATTTCCCATAGGAAACTTTAGACACGGCTACAAAGCCCGAACTGCTGAACGGAATTACACCAAATTTGGCAAAGAGGTAGTTCTTGGTTCAGAAAGAACCCTTTTGTTAAATGGTGTAAATCCGTTCAGTAGTTGCTGAGAAAATCAAAAGTAAAAGTACAGATATATCTATGGCCGCGTCGGATTCGCGCACCCTCCTGATCACGAGCTGTCTGTTAATTGGCTGTCAACACTCCAAACCAGGAAGTGTTGGCAGCCATCTTATTCCCTCGGTAGAACCGAGGAACAAGAAAGCAGTAAAAAAGTGCTCAAAACGCACAAAGGGGGCAGGGTAGAAACACCCCTGACCCCTGGGTCTGCTCAGGGGTCCCACAAGGACCCCTGGCCAGAAAAGCATTTTTTTTTAAATCGCAGGGATGCGCTCAGGGTGCGCGGATCCTGCCGGAAAAAAATCGAAGGGCGGTCTCCCGCGCTTGGATTGTATTTTGCCCCCGGGTGGCCCAAGTCCCGGGGGCATGGTGGGGTTAAATTTATGTATGGGGGCCTCAAGGGGCCCCCAAGCCCCGGGGACCGCCACCCCCGGGGCTTTCTTTTTAAAATGGTGCGGGGGGGCTCTGAGCCCTCCCGCAGCCCCGGGGACCGCCACCCCCGGGGCTTCTCTCTAAAATTTCAATAACATGTGTGGGGGGCTCCAGCCCCCACACGCCCGGGGACCACCACCTCCCGGGGCACATAGAAAATAAATGTGGGGGTCCGTTACGACGGCCCAGAGCCCCGGGGACCACCACCTCCCCGGGGCTGTGCAATTCAAGGGAGGGGGCCGCGCGGCCCCCTCCCCCTGGAGCCAGTGATGGCCCTGGGGACCGCCACCCCCAGGGCCGCTCCTTGCAGTGTCCCGGGGTGCCTACCCCTCGGGACACTGCTGTTTGCATGGCAGGTCGGAGCCCGCGGCTCCCGTCCTGTCATTGTAAACTTGCTTGTATATTGGGGCGAGAGCAGGAAACCTGCTCTCGCTTCCAATATCCAAAGCTGACTGCTTTCCACATGGGGAGCAGCATGTTAGCTGCTCCCCATGTGTAAAAGCAATGCCGGCTCCCGCAGGAGGCGGGGAGCCGGCTGGGACTGTTGGGCAATTGGGGACCCCCACAGTCCCCAAACAGAGGCCAGGCCCCGGGGATGGGGTCCCCGCCATAAGTGGTCAGGAGGGGGTCATGCAGCCCCCTCCCCAAAATTTAAAAAAAAAAAAAAAGTGCAAGGCCGGCCCCGGGGATGGGGTCCCCGGGGCCTTAAATGGCCTGAGGAGGAGGGCCACGCAGCCCCCTCCAAATGTATAAAATAAAAATCGAGGGCTTGCCCCGGGGGATGGGGTCCGGGCCAATACAGGCCCAGGGAAGGGGGGCCACGCGTCCTCCTTCCCGTTTTTTTTTTTTTAATTAAAAAAAAAAAAAAAAAATGCTCAGGCCCCGGGGGATGGGGGCCCCGGGGCCAAAAGTGGGCAGGGAAGGGGGCCATGCAGCCCCCTCCCATTAAAAAAATTAAAAAAATTAAAAAACGACCGGCATTGTGCCGGAGGCCCGCCCCCTCCCTGCAGTACTCTGCAAACGCGCCCCCTGGCGCGTTTAAGAAGGGGAAGTAATTCCCCTTGAATACTGGGGGTCCCTGGGGCCAACTAGCCCACCAGGAACCTCCAGTATGCGCCAGGGCTGCGTTGCAGAGAGGTGTACAGAGGCCACGCCTCTTTTCACCTCTCTGCAACGCAGCTCTGTGGCGCTTTTTAGAAGTACATGGTGGGCTAGTTGGACTCCAGGGACCCTCAGGATTCAGAGGACTTAATCCCCCAACCCAAACGCGCCACGGGGCGCGTTTGCACAGTGGTGAAGGGAGGGGGCGGGGCTTCAGGTGACATGTGTGCAAACAGGCCCCGTGGGCGTTTTAAGATGGGGAATTAAATCCCCTTCAATCCTGAGGGTCCCTGGGGCAACTAGCCCACCATGTACTCTAAAAGTGCCACAGAGCTGCGTTGCAGAGAGGTGTAAAAAGGGGCGTGGCCTCTGAACACCTCTCTGCAACGCAGCCTCCTGGCGCATACTGGAGGTACAGGGTGGGCTGGTTGACCCCAGGGACCCTCATATTCAAGGGGTCTTAATCCCCCAACTTAAAACACGCCACGGGCGCGTTTCACAGATGTCACCTCAGGCCCCGCCCCTCCCTTCACCATTGTGCAAATATTCCTCTAAAATCAGCCGAACTACGAATTCCGATTTACTCACCTGTTATCAGGAGAGACCTCAGTGCTGCATCTTTCAGCCCAGTACTGATCCTGAAAAGAAATTTTAACCGTACTTACCAGTAACTTGAATTTCCTTCCATAGGATATCATTGTCTGCTTTCTGCTGAAAAAGTTTCTAAGTGTCGATTTTTGAAACATACAAATATTCCTCTAAAATCAGCCGAACTACGAATTCCGATTTACTCACCTGTTATCAGGAGAGACCTCAGTGCTGCATCTTTCAGCCCAGTACTGATCGTGAAAAGTAATTTTAACCGTACTTACCAGTAACTTGAATTTCCTTCCATAGGATATCATTGACTGGTTTCACTTGGAAATTCTTCTAAGTGTGGAGTTTTGAAACTTTATAATATTCCTCTAAAATCAGCCGAACTACGAATTCCGATTTACTCACCTGTTATCAGGAGAGACCTCAGTGCTGCATCTTTCAGCCAGGTACTGATCCTGAAAAGTAATTTTAACCGTACTTACCAGTAACTTGAATTTCCTTCCATAGGGTAACATTGACTGGTGTCCACGGTTTCGCTGCTGTTGCTGGGGCGCTTGCCAGCTCGCGCTCACCGGGTCCAGGAGGACTACAGCCTCCAGTGTCCATAGCGCGAGGAGGCGCTACTAAGTGCGACGCCGGCCCGCGGTGCCCTGTGTCCACGGTTTTCGCTGCTGTTGCTGGGGGCGCTTGCCAGCTCGCGCTCACCGGGTCCAGGAGGACTACAGCCTCCAGTGTCCATAGCGCGAGGAGGCGCTACTAAAGTGCGACGCCGGCCCGCGGTGCCCTGTGTCCACGGTTTTCGCTGCTGTTGCTGGGGCGCTTGCCAGCTCGCGCTCACCGGGTCCAGGAGGACTACAGCCTCCAGTGTCCATAGCGCGAGGAGGGCGCTACTAAAGTGCGACGCCGGCCCGCGGTGCCCTGTGTCCACGGTTTTCGCTGCTGTTGCTGGGGCGCTTGCCAGCTCGCGCTCACCGGGTCCAGGAGGACTACAGCCTCCAGTGTCCATAGCGCGAGGAGGGCGCTACTAAGTGCGGCGCCGGCCCGCGGTGCCCTGTGTCCCGCGGTTTTCACTGCTGTTGCTGGGGCGCTTGCCAGCTCGCGCTCACCGGGTCCAGGAGGACTACAGCCTCCAGTGTCCATAGCGCGAGGAGGCACTACTAAAGTGCGACGCCAGCCCGCGGTGCCCTGTGTCCACGGTTTTCGCTGCTGTTGCTGGGGCGCTTGCCAGCTCGCGCTCACCGGGTCCAGGAGGACTACAGCCTCCAGTGTCCATAGTGCGAGGAG
>CAWUFW010031220.1:0-15886 GCA_963921515.1 Calotriton arnoldi
ATGTGAAGCAGATCCTACTCTCCTACACTCTGAAAGAATGTGCAAACTGCTGCAGTATGAGGAAGCAAGAGTTGCCCTCAGAACCAAGCAGTTGGCACTGGATAGAGAAGCCCTGGAGATCCAGAGAGCTTCTAGAAGAGAGGGGTTAGAACCCCTTGGTGGCAGCAACAGTGTCCCTAGAGGCAGAGAATCTATTCCTGACCATAGGAAACTTAGCAAGGTTGTTCCTCCCTACCAGAGTGGGGATGATATCCGCAAGTGGATAACTGCTATGGAGAGGGCCTGTAGAGTACAGCAGGTCCCCCAAAAGCAGTGGGCAGCAATCTTGTGGCTCTCCTTTTCAGACAAAGGTAGAGACAAGCTCCTCACTGTTAGAGAAGAGGATGCTGATGATTATGAAGTCCTGAAGAGTGCACTGATAGACGGGTTTGGCTTAACCACTGAGCAGTACAGGTTAAAGTTCAGAGACACCCAGAAGGCACAGACTCAGGACTGGACTGACTTTGTAGATTGTGCAACCAAGGCTCTGGAGGGTTGGCTGGTTGGCAGTGCCCATCAACCAACCTTCCAGAGCCTTAGCAGAACAATCCACATAGTCTACCCAGTCTTGAGTCTGTGCTTTTTGGGTATCTCTGAACTTTAACCTGTATTGTTCAGTTGTTAGGCCAAACCCATCAATCAGATGGGTTTGAACTGGGGTATGCACAGGGACACCAAATGTGCCCCCAGTGCAGGACTTCAAAGCACCAGAGAGTGCTCCCGCCCAGCCCCAATACACACTATCCTGTCTGGGGAGGTGGTTACACCTCCCTGGGACAGGAAACCTATTGTCCAGGCCTTCGGTCAGCAGCAGGAGGCCAGACTCGTGTCTGTGGCAGCGGCATCCATTTTGTGATGCCAGGGCTCTGGAAAGTCAGTACCGGGTATACCGGTGTGTACATGTCTCTCCCTCTAGAAGGGTGGAATGCTACCCCCGCCGCCAGAACTGGCGGGGAAGTAGTATTCCAAGATGTTTGACACCAAACACGACATGTTTCCGTGCAGCCATCCCAAAGTTAGTATTTAACGCGAGGTTATAATGTGCTTAAGAGTATATGGTCAGGCTGCACTACAAACAGCATCAGAGAAGGGTCTCCGAACGCTGCAGAGGGGCTCTGCTCATGCAGGGGCACCCTCTCACATAGGAACCAAGCACTCTGCCTTCAGGATTGATAAGGCCTGCCATAGGAGTGACTTATAGGTTTATATGTGTGTATGTATGTAGTGATATAGGTAGCCTATATCACAGTAAGGTGCATGCACCACCTTACCCAGGCTGCAGTAGCAGACCTGTGGTGTCCTTTTGGCTGGCCTTTCAGGGGTGGCACAATACATGCTTCAGCCCCTGGCAGGCCTCTGAGGTACCTATGCCCTGGGTACATAGTATACCATATACTAGGGACTTATAAGGGCACTCCAGATTCCAATCAGAGATGTGCCTAAAGCACATGGAAACCATTTTAGAGAGGAAGCAGCTAGGCTGGGGTTTTGATTAGCAGGGCCCCAGCCAGACTAAAGTCGAAAAACAGTGAAGCATCAGCAAAAAGTGGGGGTACCCATGTGAAGCAGATCCTACTCTCCTACACCTCTCTTCCCTCTTTCTGCACTTCTCTTGCCTCTTTCTGCACCTCTATTGCCTCTTTCTGCACTTCTCTAGCCTCTTTCTGCATTTATATTGCTTCTTTCTGCACCTCTCTTGCCTCTTTCTGCAGTGTTCTTGTCTCTTTCTGCACCTCTGTTGCGTCTTTCTGCCCTTCTCTAGCCTGTTTCTGCATTTCTGTTCCTTATTTCTGCACTTCTCTTGCCTCTTTCTATATTTCTGTTGCTTCTTTCTGCACTTTTCTTGCCTCTTTCTGCATTCTTGTTCCTTCTTTTTGCACTTCTCTTGCCTCTTTCTACATTTCTGTTGATTCTTTCTGCACTTCTCTTGCCTCTTTATGCACCCCTCTTCCCTCTTTCTTCACCTCTCCTGCCTCTTTCAGCACTTCTCTTGCCACTTTCTGCACCTCTCTTGCCTCTTTCTGCATTTCTGTTGCTTCTTTCTGCACTTCTCTTGCTTCTTTCTGTACCTCTCTTGCTTCTTTCTGCACCCCTCTTACCTCTTTCTGTACCCCTCTTCCCTCTTTCTGCACCCTTCCTGCCTCTTTTTGCACTCCTCTTCCTTCTTTCTGTACCTCTCTTGCCTTTTTCTGCACCTCTGTTCACTCTTTTTACACGTCTCTTGCCTGTTTATGCATCTCTCTTGCCTCTTTCTGCACTTCTGTTGCCTCTTTCTGCATTTCTGTTGCTTTTTTCTGCATTTCTCATGCCTCTTTCTGCATTTCTGATGCTTCTTTCTGCACTTCTCTTGGCTCTATCTACATTTCTCTTGGTTTTTTTGCACTTCTCTTGCCTTTTTCTACACCCTTCTTGCCTCTTTATGCACCTCTGTTGCTTCTTTCTGCACTTCTGTTGCTTCTTTCTGTACCTCTCTGCTTCTTTCTGCACCCCTGTTCCTTCTTTCTGTAGCTCTTTTGCCTGTTTCTACACCTCTCTAGCCTCTTTCTGCACTTCTCTTGCCTCTTTCTGCACCTCTGTTGCTTTTTTCTGCACTTCTCTTGCCTCTTTCTGCATTTCTGTTGCTTCTTTCTGTACCTCTCTTGCCTCTTTCTATATTTCTGTTGCTTCTTTCTACACTTCTCTTGCCTCTTTCTACACCCCTCTTGCTTCTTTCTGCACTTCGCTTGCCTTTTTCTGCAACTCTGTTGCTTCTTTCTGTACTTATCTTGCTTTTCTCTGCACCTCTCTTGCATCTGTCTGCACCCCTCTTGCCTCTTTCTGTACCACTCTTCCCTCTTTCTGCACCTCTCTTGCCTCTGTCTGCACCCCTGTTCCCTTTTTCTGCACCTCTCTTGCCTGTTTCTGCAAATCTCTTGCCTCTTTCTGTACTTCTCTTGCCTCTTTCTGTATTTCTGTTGCTTCTTTCTGCACTTCTCTATCCTCTTTCTGCATTTCTGTTGCTTCTTTCTGTACTTCTCTTGGCCCTTTCCGCACCCCTCTTGCCTCTTTCTGCACTTCTCTTGCCTCTTTCTGCACCTCTCCTGCCTCTTTCTGCAGTACTCTTACCTCTTTCTGGCCCTCTGTTGCTTCTTTCTGCACATCTTTAGCCTCTTTCTGCATTTCTGTTCCTTCTTTCTGCACTTCTCTTGCCTCTTTCTGCACCTCTGTTGCTTCTTTATGCATCTCTCTTGCCTCTTTCTGCACTTCTCCTGCCTCTTTCTGCATTTCTGTTGCTTCTTTATGAACTTTTCTTGCCTCTTTCTGTACCCCTCTTGCCTTTTTCTGCACCTCTCTTGCCTCTTTCTGCAGTCCTCTTGCCTCTTTCTACACATCTGTTGCTTCTTTCAGCACTTCTACTGACTCTTTCTGCACTACTTTTGCCTGTTTCTACACCTCTCTTTCCTTTTTCTGCACCTCTGTTACCTCTTTTTGCACCTCTCTTCCCTCTTTCTCCACCTCTCTTGCCTCTTCCTGCACTTCTCTTGCTTCTTTCTGCACTTCTCTTGCCTCTTTATACATTTCTGTTGCTTCTTTTTGAACTTCTCTTGCCTCTTTCTGCACCGCTCTTCCCTCTTTCTGCACCTCTCTTGCCTCTTTCTGCAGTTCTCTTGCCTCCTTCTGCACCTCTGTTGCGTTTTTCAGCACTTTTCTTTCCTCTTTCTGCACTTCTCTTGCCTGTTTCTGCACCTCCCTTGCCTTTTTCTGCACCCCTGTTCCCTCTTTCTGCACCTCTTGCCTGTTTCTGTACCTCTATTGCCTCTTTCTGCACTTCTCTTGTCACTTTCTGCACCTCTCTTGCTTCTTTCTGCACTTCCCTTGCCTCTTTCTGCATTTCTGCTGCTTCTTTCTGCACTACTCTAGCCTCTTTCTGCATTTATCTTGCTTCTTTCTGCACCTCTCTTGCCTCTTTCTGCAGTTCTCTTGCCTCGTTCTGTACCGCTGTTGCATCTTTCTGCACTTCTCCAGCCTCTTACTGCATTCTTGTTCCTTCTTTCTGCACTTCTCTTGCCTCTTTCTACATTTCTGTTTATTCTTTCTGCACTTCTCTTGCCTCTTTCTGCACCCCTCTTCCCTCTTTCTTCACCTCTCCTGCCTCTTTCCGCACTTCTCTTGCCACTTTCTGCACCTCTCTTGCCTCTTTCTGCATTTCTGTTGCTTCTTTCTGCACTTCTCTTGCTTCTTTCTGTACCTCTCTTGCTTCTTTCTGCACCCCTCTTACCTCTTTCTGTACCCCTCTTCCCTCTTTCTGCACTTCTCTTGCCTGTTTCTGCACCTCTCTTGCCTCTTTCTGCACTTCTGTTGCCTCTTTCTGCATTTCTGTTGCTTCTTTCTGTACTTCTCTTGCCTCTTTCAGTACTTCTCTTGTTACTTTCTGCGCTTCTCTTGCTTCTTTCAGTGCTTCTCTTGCCTGTTTATGCATCTCTATTGCTACTTTCTGCACGTCTCTAGCCTCTTTCTACATTTCTGTTCCTTCTTTCTGCACTTCTCTTGCCTCTTTCTACATTTCTGTTGCTTTTTTCTGCACTTCTCTAGCCTCTTTCGTCACCCCTCTTCCTGCATCTCTCTTGCCTCTTTCTGCAGTTCTCTTGCCTCTTTCTGCACCTCTGTTGCTTCTTTCAGCACTTCTCTTGCCTCTTTCTTCACTTCTCTTGCCTGTTTCTTCACCTCTCTTGCCTTTTTCTGCACCCCTATTCCCTCTTTCTGCACGTCTCTTCCTGTTTCTGTACCTCTCTTGCCTCTTTCTGCACTTCGCTTGCCTCTTTCTGCACCTCTGTTGCTTTGTTTTCACTTCTCTTGCCTCTTTCTCTATTTCTGTTGCTTCTTTCTGAACTTTTCTTGCCTCTTTCTGCATCCCTCTTGCCTCTTTCTGCACCTCTCTTGCCTCTTTCTGAAGTTCTCTTGCCTCTTTCTACACCTCTGTTGCTTCTTTCAGCACTTCTATTGACTCTTTCTGCTTTTCTCTTGCCTGTTTCTGCACCTCTATTGTCTTTTTCTGCACCTCTGTTCCCTCTTTCTGCACCTCTCGTCCCTGTTTCTGCACCTCTCTTGGCTCTTTCTGCACTTCTCTTGCCTCTTTCTGCACCTCTGTTGCTTTTTTCTGCACTTGTCTTGCCTCTTTATTCATTTCTGTTGCTTCTTTTTGATGTTCTCTTGCCTCTATCTGCACCGCTCTTCCCTCTTTCTGCACCTCTCTTGCCTCTTTCTGCAGTTCTCTTGCCTCCTTCTGCACCTCTGTTGCTTCTTCCAGGACTTTTTTTGCCTCTTTCTGCACTTCTCTTGCCTCTTTCTGCACCTCTCTTGCCTTTTTCTGTATTCCTGTTCCCTCTTTCTGCACCTCTGTTGCCTGTTTCTTCACCTCTCTTAGCTCTTTCTGCACTTCTCTTGCCACTTTCTGCATTTCTGTTGCTTCTTTCTGCACTTCCCTTGCCTCTTTCTGCATTTCTGTTGCTTCTTTCTGCACTTCTCTAGCCTCTTTCTGCATTTCTGTTGCTTCTTTCTGCACTTCTCTTGCCTCTTTCTGCACCTCTCTTGCCTTTTTCTGCACCTCTGTTGCTTCTTTCTGCACTTCTGTTGCTTCTTTCTGTACCTCTCTGCTTCTTTCTGCACCCCTGTTACTTCTTTCTGCACCTCTCTTCCCTGTTTCTGTACCTCTCTTGCCTCTTTCTGCACTTCTCTTGCCTCTTTCTGCACCTCTGTTGCTTTTTTCTGCACTTCTCTTGCCTCTTTCTGCATTTCTGTTGCTTCTTTCTGTACCTCTCTTGCATCTTTCTATATTTCTGTTGCTTCTTTCTACACTTCTCTTGCCTCTTTCTACACCCCTCTTGCTTCTTTCTGCACTTCTCTTGCCTTTTTCTGCAACTCTGTTGCTTCTTTCTGTACTTATCTTGCTTTTCTCTGCACCTCTCTTGCATCTGTCTGCACCCCTCTTGCCTCTTTCTGTACCACTCTTCCCTCTTTCTGCACCTCTCTTGCCTCTGTCTGCACCCCTGTTCCCTTTTTCTGCACCTCTCTGCCTGTTTCTGCAAATCTCTTGCCTCTTTCTGTACTTCTCTTGCCTCTTTCTGCATTTCTGTTGCTTCTTTCTGCACTTCTCTATCCTCTTTCTGCATTTCTGTTGCTTCTTTCTGTACTTCTCTTGGCCCTTTCCGCACCCCTCTTGCCTCTTTCTGTACTTCTCTTGCCTCTTTCTGCACCTCTCCTGCCTCTTTCTGCAGTACTCTTACCTCTTTCTGGCCCTCTGTTGCTTCTTTCTGCACATCTTTAGCCTCTTTCTGCATTTCTGTTCCTTCTTTGTGCACTTCTCTTGCCTCTTTCTGCACCTCTGTTGCTTCTTTATGCATCTCTCTTGCCTCTTTCTGCACTTCTCCTGCCTCTTTCTGCATTTCTGTTGCTTCTTTATGAACTTTTCTTGCCTCTTTCTGTACCCCTCTTGCCTTTTTCTGCACCTCTCTTGCCTCTTTCTGCAGTCCTCTTGCCTCTTTCTACACATCTGTTGCTTCTTTCAGCACTTCTACTGACTCTTTCTGCACTACTTTTGCCTGTTTCTACACCTCTCTTTCCTTTTTCTGCACCTCTGTTACCTCTTTCTGCACCTCTCCTCCCTCTTTCTCCACCTCTCTTGCCTCTTCCTGCACTTCTCTTGCTTCTTTCTGCACTTCTCTTGCCTCTTTATACATTTCTGTTGCTTCTTTTTGAACTTCTCTTGCCTCTTTCTGCACCGCTCTTCCCTCTTTCTGCACCTCTCTTGCCTCTTTCTGCAGTTCTCTTGCCTCCTTCTGCACCTCTGTTGCTTTTTTCAGCACTTTTCTTGCCTCTTTCTGCACTTCTCTTGCCTGTTTCTGCACCTCCCTTGCCTTTTTCTGCACCCCTGTTCCCTCTTTCTGCACCTCTCTTGCCTGTTTCTGTACCTCTATTGCCTCTTTCTGCACTTCTCTTGTCACTTTCTGCACCTCTCTTGCTTCTTTCTGCACTTCCCTTGCCTCTTTCTGCATTTCTGCTGCTTCTTTCTGCACTACTCTAGCCTCTTTCTGCATTTATCTTGCTTCTTTCTGCACCTCTCTTGCCTCTTTCTGCAGTTCTCTTGCCTCGTTCTGTACCTCTGTTGCATCTTTCTGCACTTCTCCAGCCTCTTACTGCATTCTTGTTCCTTCTTTCTGCACTTCTCTTGCCTCTTTCTACATTTCTGTTTATTCTTTCTGCACTTCTCTTGCCTCTTTCTGCACCCCTCTTCCCTCTTTCTTCACCTCTCCTCCCTCTTTCCGCACTTCTCTTGCCACTTTCTGCACCTCTCTTGCCTCTTTCTGCATTTCTGTTGCTTCTTTCTGCACTTCTCTTGCTTCTTTCTGTACCTCTCTTGCTTCTTTCTGCACCCCTCTTACCTCTTTCTGTACCCCTCTTCCCTCTTTCTGCACTTCTCTTGCCTGTTTCTGCACCTCTCTTGCCTCTTTCTGCACTTCTGTTGCCTCTTTCTGCATTTCTGTTGCTTCTTTCTGTACTTCTCTTGCCTCTTTCAGTACTTCTCTTGTTACTTTCTGCGCTTCTCTTGCTTCTTTCAGTGCTTCTCTTGCCTGTTTATGCATCTCTATTGCTACTTTCTGCACATCTCTAGCCTCTTTCTACATTTCTGTTCCTTCTTTCTGCACTTCTCTTGCCTCTTTCTACATTTCTGTTGCTTTTTCTGCACTTCTCTAGCCTCTTTCGTCACCCTCTTCCTGCATCTCTCTTGCCTCTTTCTGCAGTTCTCTTGCCTCTTTCTTCACTTCTCATGCCTGTTTCTTCACCTCTCTTGCCTTTTTCTGCACCCCTATTCCCTCTTTCTGCACGTCTCTTTCCTGTTTCTGTACCTCTCTTGCCTCTTTCTGCACTTCGCTTGCCTCTTTCTGCACCTCTGTTGCTTTGTTTTCACTTCTCTTGCCTCTTTCTCTATTTCTGTTGCTTCTTTCTGAACTTTTCTTGCCTCTTTCTGCATCCCTCTTGCCTCTTTCTGCACCTCTCTTGCCTCTTTCTGCAGTTCTCTTGCCTCTTTCTACACCTCTGTTGCTTCTTTCAGCACTTTTATTGACTCTTTCTGCTTTTCTCTTGCCTGTTTCTGCACCTCTATTGCCTTTTTCTGCACCTCTGTTCCCTCTTTCTGCACCTCTCGTCCCTGTTTCTGCACCTCTCTTGGCTCTTTCTGCACTTCTCTTGCCTCTTTCTGCACCTCTGTTGCTCTTTTCTGCACTTGTCTTGCCTCTTTATTCATTTCTGTTGCTTCTTTTTGATGTTCTCTTGCCTCTATCTGCACCGCTCTTCCCTCTTTCTGCACCTCTCTTGCCTCTTTCTGCAGTTCTCTTGCCTCCTTCTGCACCTCTGTTGCTTCTTCCAGGACTTTTTTTGCCTCTTTCTGCACTTCTCTTGCCTCTTTCTGCACCTCTCTTGCCTTTTTCTGTATCCCTGTTCCCTCTTTCTGCACCTCTGTTGCCTGTTTCTTCACCTCTCTTAGCTCTTTCTGCACTTCTCTTGCCACTTTCTGCATTTCTGTTGCTTCTTTCTGCACTTCCCTTGCCTCTGTCTGCATCTCTGTTGGTTCTTTCTGCACTTCTCTTGCCTCTTTCTGCATCTCTGTTGGTTCTTTTTGCACTTCTCTTGCCTCTTTCTGCACCTATCTTGCCTTTTTCTGCACCCCTGTTCCCTCTTTCTGCACCACTGTTGCCTGTTTCTGCACCTCTCTTGCCTCTTTCTGCACTTCCCTTGCCTCTTTCTGTATTTCTGTTGCTTCTTTCTGCACTTCTCTAGCCTCTTTCTGCATTTCTGTTGCTTCTTTCTGCACTTCTCTTGCCTCTTTCTGCACCTCTCTTGCCTTTTTCTACACCTCTGTTCCCTCTTTCTGCACCTCTGTTCCATGTTTCTCCACCTCTCTTGCCTCTTCCTGCACTTCTCTTGCTTCTTTCTGCACTTCTCTTGCCTCTTTCTGTATTTCTGTTGCTTCTTTTTGATCTTCTCTTGCCTCTTTCTGCACCGCTCTTCCCTCTTTCTGCACCTCTCTTGCCTCTTTCTGCAGTTCTCTTGCCTCCTTCTGCACCTGTTGCTTTTTTCAGCACTTTTCTTGCCTTTTCTGCACTTCTCTTACCTGTTTCTGCACCTCTCTTGCCTTTTTTCTGCACCCCTGTTCCCTCTTCTGCACCTCTCTTGCCTGTTTCTGTACCTCTGTTGCCTCTTTCTGCACTTGTCTTGCCACTTTCTGCACCTCTCTTGCCTCTTTCTGCACTTCCCTTGCCTCTTTCTGCATTTCTGCTGCTTCTTTCTGCATTTCTCTAGCCTCTTTCTGCATTTCTGTTGCTTCTTTCTGCACCTCTCTTGCCTCTTTCTGCAGTTCTCTTTCCTTTTCTGCACCTCTGTTGCTACTTTCTGCTCTTCTCTAGCCTCTTTCTGCATTTTTGTTGCTTCTTTATGCACTTCTCTTGCCTCTTTCTGCACCCCTCTTCCCTCTTCCCACACCTCTCTTGCCTCTTTCTGCAATTATCTTGCCTCTTTCTGCACCTCTTTTGCTTCTTTCTGTACTTTTCTTGCCTCTTTCTGCATCCCTCTTGCCTCTTTCTGCACCTCAGTTGGCTCTTTCTGCACCCCTCCTGCCTCTTTCCGCACCCCTCTTCCCTCTTTCTGCACCTCTCTTGCATTTTTCTGAAACCCTGTTCCCTCTTTTTACACATCTCTTGCCTGTTTCTGCATCTCTCTTGCCTCTTTCTGCACTTCTGTTGCCTCTTTCTGCATTTCTGTTGCTTCTTTCTGTACTTCTCTTGTTACTTTCTGCGCTTCTCTTGCTTCTTTCAGTGCTTCTCTTGCCTGTTTATGCATCTCTGTTGCTACTTTCTGCACGTCTCTAGCCTCTTTCTACATTTCTGTTCCTTCTGTCTGCACTTCTCTTGCCTCTTTCTACATTTCTGTTGCTTTTTTCTGCACTTCTCTAGCCTCTTTCATCACTCCTCTTCCCTCTTCCTGCATCTCTCTTCCCTCTTTCTGCAGTTCTCTTGCCTCTTTCTGCACCTCTGCTGCTTCTTTCAGCACTTCTCTTGCCTCTTTCTGCACTTCTCTTGCCTGTTTCTTCACCTCTCTTGCCTTTTTCTGCACCCCTGTTCCCTCTTTCTGCACATCTCTTCCCTGTTTCGGCACCTCTCTTGCGTCTTTCTGCACTTCTCTTGCCTCTTTCTGCACCTCTGTTGCTTTGTTTTCACTTGTCTTGCCTCTTTCTCTATTTCTGTTGCTTCTTTCTGAACTTTTCTTGCCTCTTTCTGCATCCCTCTTGCCTCTTTCTGCTCCTCTCCTGCCTCTTTCTGCAGTTCTCTTGCCTCTTTCTACACCTCTGTTGCTTCTTTCAGCACTTCTATTGACTCTTTCTGTTTTTCTCTTGCCTGTTTCTGCACCTCTATTGCCTTTTTCTGCACCTCTGTTCCCTCTTTCTACACCTCTCTTCCCTGTTTCTGCACCTCTCTTGCCTTTTTCTACAACTCTCTTGCCTCTTTCTGCACCTATGTTGCTTTTTTCTGCACTTTCTTGCCTCTTTATTCATTTCTGTTGCTTCTTTTTGATCTTCTCTTGCCTCTATCTGCACCGCTCTTCCCTCTTTCTGCATTTCTCTTGCCTCCTTCTGCACCTCTGTTGCTTCTTTCAGCACTTTTCTTGCCTCTTTCTGCACTTCTCTTGCCTCTTTCTACACCTCTCTTGCCTTTTTCTGTATCCCTGTTCCCTCTTTCTGCACCTCTGTTACCTGTTTCTGCACCTCTCTTAGCTCTTTCTGCACCTCTTGCCACTTTCTGCACCTCTCTTGCCTCTTTCTGCACTTCCCTTGCCTCTTTCTGCATTTCTGTTGCTTCTTTCTGCACTTCTCTAGCCTCTTTCTGTATTTCTGTTGCTTCTTTCTGCACTTCTCTTGCCTCTTTCTGCACCTCTCTTGCCTTTTTCTGCACCCCTGTGTAGGAGAGTAGGATCTGCTTCACATGGGTACCCCAACTTTTTGCTGATGCTTCACTGTTTTTCGACTTTAGTCTGGCTGGGGCCCTGCTAATCAGAACCCCAGCCTAGCTGCTTCCTCTCTAAAATGGTTTCCATGTGCCTTAGGCACATCTCTGATTGGAATCTGGAGTGCCCTTATAGCTCCCTAGTATATGGTATACTATGTACCCAGGGCATAGGTACCTCAGAGGCCTGCCAGGGACTGAAGCATGTATTATGCCACCCCTGGAAGGCCAGCCAAAAGGACACCACAGGTCTGCTACTGCAGCCTGGGTAAGGTGGTGCATGCACCCCTTACTGTGATATAGGTTACCTATATCACGGCATATGCACACATATAAACCTATAGGTCACTCCTATGGCAGGCCTTATCAATCCTGAAGGGAGAGTGCTTGGTTCTTATGTGAGAGGGTGCCCCTGCATGAGCAGAGCCCCTCTGCAGCGGTCGGAGACCCTTCTCTGATGCTGTTTGTAGTGCAGTCTGACCATATACTCTTAAGTGCATTATATCCTCGTGGTAGAATGCTAACTTTGGACTGGCTGCACCAAAACATGTCGTGTTTGGTGTCAAACATCTTGGAATTCTACCCCCCACCAGTCCTGGCGGCGGGGGTAGCATTCCACCCTTCTAGAGGGAGAGACATGTACACACCGGGCTAACGGGTAACTTCTTTCCAGAGCCCTGGCATCACAAAATGGATGCCGCTGCCACAGACACAGGTCTGGCCTCCTGCTGCTGACTGAAACTCCGGCAGGGGAGGCCTGGACAATAGGTTTCCTGTCCCAGGGAGGTGTAACCACCTCCCCAGACAGGATAATGTGTATTGGGGCTGGGCGGGAGCACTCTCTAGTGCTTTGAAGTCCTGCACTGGGGGCACATTTGGTGTCCCTGTGCATACCCCAGTTCAAACCGGCTCAGGGGCTTCCAGCCCCTGCTCTGGCGCGAAACTGGACAAAGGGAAAGGGGTGTAACCACCCCTCTGCCCTGACCCTCCCATAGGTGGGTCCCCAGAGTATGTCCAACCCCTTAACTTGGTATAAGTATGGGACCCCAGTCCTTAGGACTTTAGATTTACCTGGACGAAACTCTGATACAGAATCCTGGACCTTCGACGCTCTACTTTAAGATTAGAGGACTGAAGAATCTCCCTTGGGGTCAAGGAGTGACTCCCCTGCTTAGCAGGCACCTAAGAAGCAATTGTCCGGTCTGCATCGCTGAAGCTCCCGCCGGACGCCGAAGTCTTTGCATCACCAGAGGTGGATTTCCAGACTTCTCCGAGGCTGCCCTGAGTCCCCAGCAAAGCTGAGGCCCGTAGCTGTCGTGGGTAACGTGGGTAATGTGGAACCGTTGTGAGAAGTTGGCCTGGCATATGCTGTCCACTAATTATAGTGGGCACCTTGCACCAGTCCAAACAACCCCTTATTGGAGATAGGTTAAAGACAACCTTATTGAAAGCTATCCTAGTGGTAGCTATGGAGAGCAGCCTTCAGGCTAAGTCTTGAAGGAATGTAAAGCAGCTTGTTTTACCAGTCTATAATCTCTTGAGTGATCAAATGAAAGAGCACCACACCAGGTATATATTCAAAATATATGTATTTATTGCTAAACACACCCCTCTAGTCTCTTTATGAGGCTAGAGTTCGAAAGTACATAAGTTAGAAGATATTTAAACACAGTAATAGCACAAATACACGTTTGGGCCCTAGGGCGTACCAAACCATATACCAATAAAGTGGTATGCGAACCACGACTGAACTAGACACTAGGCCTAGAGCCTCTAGAAGTGCTTGGACCACAAGGAACCACCCAAGGTAGTGACACAGGGGACCCACGGGAGACGCGTGCAGTGTATGTACACAACCGCGATACGCCGTTGACTTCTATGGAGAAAGTCGGGATCGGGAAATTAGAGAAAAGGGACACTTAAAAGAGGACTAGGACAAAACCCTTTGAGATCTAGGACTTTGAAGAGTCTCTACCCACGGGAGCACCGGAGTACTCGTGTTACCTCACCCAGGGAAGCCGGTGGCATAGGTGCCTTTCGGGGTCGGGTTTCGTCGTCGATTCGAATGGCGATCTGCTGCAAAGTGCTGCTGGCGGCCAAGAGAAAAGTGTCCGGGTGGATCCAAGAGTGGATCGGAGTTCTGAAGAACCTGAAAGCAGAGGGGACAGAGTTTGGGTCACTAGCCAGTGACCAGGAAGGCGATGGACAGATGCCCACCGATGTCAATTGCTTCAGGTGCGTTGACTGTTGTCTTGACTCTTCAGCCACGAGGTCCAGGAGGTGTTGTCGGCAACCAGGAGCAGGATTCGGGCTGGTACACGATGTCTGTCGAGTGCTGATGTGTCGGCGACCGGATTGGACCCAACAAGCCTTGGCAACGGCAAGTCTCGGTGAAGATGTAGATCGTCGATGGTGCAGACCAGCAAGGTCTGTGGAACTCACCCAGCGAAGGTAAGTGAGGGCAGGCCTGGAGCAACCAGGGTGCCAAGTTAGAAAAGGATTGGCCTTCGGTAAGGGCTACTAGCCAACGGGCTAGCGACCGCGAAGGAGCCTCGTGACGCCGCACATGGATCTGGCTTACAGGACACTCGTGGAGTGGGGGCCAGTGATCTTCGGTGCAGTTGGTGCTGGAGGCTAGGGCTACTCGGAGCCCAAAGCACGACTTCTTGGGAGACCCAGAAGAGGATGCACTTGCAAATGTGCTCGGTGTCCAGGGGTCACGGTCTCAAGTCACCCACGATAGCCACGGGCCTCAGCTTTGCTGGGAACTCAGGGTAGCCTCGGAGAAGTCTGAAAATCCACCTCTGGTGATGCGATGACTTCGGCGTCTGACGGGAGCTTCAGAAATGCGAACCGGACAGATGCTTCTTTGGTGCCTGCCAAGCAGGGGAGTCACTCCTTGACCCCAAGGGAGATTCTTCTGTCCTCTAATCGTGAGTAGAGCATCGAAGGTCCAGGATTCAGTTACAGAGTTTCGTCCAGGGATAATCTAAAGTCCTAAGGTCTGGGTTCCTATACTTATACTAAGTTTAGGGGTTGGACTACTCTGTGGCCCCACCTATGGGTGGGTCAGGGCAGAGGGGTGGCTACACCCCTTTCCCTTTGTTCAGTTCGCACCAAAGCAGGGGCTGCAAGCCCCTGATCCGGTTTGAACTGGGGTATGCACAGGGACACCAAGTGTGCCCCCAGTGCAGGACTTCAAAGCACCCGAAAGTGCTCCCGCCCAGGCCCAATACACATTATCCTGTCTGGGGAGGTGGTCACACCTCCCTGGGACAGGAAACCTATTGTCCAGGCCTCCCCTGCCGGAGTTTCATCCAGCAGCAGGAGGCCAGACTTGTGTCTGTGGCAGTAGCATCCATTTTGTGATGCCAGGCTTTAGAAAGAAGTTACCGGCCAGGCCAGGGTTAACATGTCTCTCCCTCTAGAAGGGTGGAATGCTACCCCCGCCGCCAGAATTGGTGGGGGGGTAGTATTCCAAGATGTTTGACACCAAACACAACATGTTTAGGTGCAGCCATTCCAAAGTTAGCATTTAACGCGAGGTTATAATGCGCTTAAGAGTATATGGTCAGGCTGCACTACAAACAGCATCAGAGAAGGGTCTCCAAATGCTGCAGAGGGGCCCTGCTCATGCAGGGGCACCCTCTCACATAGGAACCACGCACTCTGCCTTCAGGATTGATAAGGCCTGCCATAGGAGTGACTTATAGGTTTATATGTGTGTATGTATGTAGTGATATAGGTAACCTATATCACAGTAAGGGGTGCATGCACCGCCTTACCCAGTCTGCAGTAGCAGACCTGTGGTGTCAGTTTGGATGGCCTTCCAGGGGTGGCACAATACATGCTGCAGCCCCTGGTAGGCCTCTGAGGTACCTATGCCCTTGGTACATAGTATACCATATACTAGGGACTTATAAGGGCACTCCAGATTCCAATCAGAGATGTGCCTAAGGCACATGGAAACCTTTTACAGAGAAAGCAGATAGACTGGGGCCCTGAATAGCAGGATCCCAGTCCAACTAAGTCATAAACCAGCAAAACACCATAAAAAAAGTGGGGGCAACCATATAGTCAGATTCCACCTTCCTACATAACCCCCCAAACGAAAGGAGATAAGGCTAACCTTGGCCAGTTGAGCCTTCATTGACTAAGTGGTCATATAAGGAAGCACCTGCACTAGCATGGTTGCCCCCTGTCTTATGGTCCACTAAGCAATCCCTCACCCTAAGGGTATGAGAGGGTCTCCACCATGGGGAATCACTACCTGTGGTGTGCTTAGGTAAAGTACAAGGCTGGTGAGGTGTCTGAGTAGGGAAGTGAGGCCCTAGGAATGTTGGCCTCAGCTTCCTCAGATCACTGGTCACCATGTATGCCTGTCTTTCCATGACTGAGTTGCACTTTGCTCTAAGGGTCAACCTTTGGCTGCCTACAGCTGGGGGTTGGGTCCCTTTGGATGGACTACTGGAGAGACATGGCAGGTTTGGAACCTTCAGGTCCCAGGTTTGCCCTTGCCTACCAGAGTCCTTCTGGGGAGGTCCCTACATAAAGGCATGGGGGATCCCTCAGTGTGTAGAGGAGTTTTCACCTGGCTAGGGCTACTAGACTGGGTGCCCCTAATCTGCTGATGGGGGTTCCTCTGGACAGGGGGCCCTGGGGGTCCACTGACCTCCCTGACCTCTGCAGCCCTGGGCTGGCTGAGGCAGGGTAGAGAGGGGCAGGTTACCTGCTCCAGACTGGGTACCACCTTGGAAGGGTCCTCTGCCATCAGGGGTGTGGCCAGGCCAGGCCTGACTACCTCTGGGGCAGTT
>CAWUFW010031221.1:0-15886 GCA_963921515.1 Calotriton arnoldi
AGCATGATGGTAGTCGTAGTCACTGATATTGGTCACCCCCACAACTGTCCCATCAACACCACCCTGAACCATGCTCACATCACAGGGAGTGGAGAAGGACTCACAAGATGGCTGACACTGGCTACTGCTGTGGGGAGCACAAGGCCCTGCTGGAAACTGTGCACCAACAAACAGCAGGACACCACTGACTGACATCCTGAGAGACAACTTCCACTCCCTGCAATGCAAGCACAGTCCATGGTGGGATAACTGACTGGCTGGGTGGGAAGGAGGGCCGGCTGTCAACCAAACACAACCAATGCAGACCATGTTCACACCCCAAAAAATACATAGAAATGCCCAAATAATGCAGGACAATGTGCCACACCAATATCAACCCCTGACTGTGACGACTTAGGACAATGCAATGTACAGGCCCGCACCCAGAGGCACAGTCACAACTGTCATGTGTGTCAACCATTGATGCCTGCAGAAACATAACATACATTGTGTGTGCTCCCCAAAACAGGTGATGATGGGGACACAGCAGCAGACGCTGAGGAGTCCCAGTCCCAGGCTCAAGAGGATGCGGAGCTCACTTTGGTGTGCCGTGGAGCAGCCTCTGCCCTCCTCGGACGAAGAACACCAACCCGGGCACATCCGGTGCAAGTCTACATGCAGCAATCCGAGCAGTGACCACTCAGCTGCAGCACCAGCAGGACCACTCAGCCGCACCTCCCTGCACCCACCCCTCCAACGCACTGTCACCACAAATACCATCCTCGGGCCGATCATGGACAGAACAAGGAGCAACACCAGCACAGGGACCCTGGACCAACCTGGGGCCATGGTCACCACCACCACCAACCCCAAGGTGGACCAGGGTCACCTGTGCAGTGCCACCGCACGCACTGCACATGCGCCAGCAGGGGTGGGAGACAGAGGTGTGCGCTGCTTGCAGAGGTTGCTGGTGTGCATGATGACCCACAACTGGTACGCATGGCTGATGTGTGCCAGTCCAGCACCGGGAGACCTCAGCCAGGTAGTGGGGCTCCTCAGAGACATGAAACAGCAGCAGGCGGCCTCATCGTGCCCGCCCGGACTCTCTCACATGTCCCACGGGAGATCAACATGTCCCGCGTGGACTCACACATGCCCGCGTGGAGTCCAAGTGGGATGCACTGCATGAGATGACGGCGGTGCACAGGGACATTTTACAATGCCTCCATGAATGAACAGCAACCAGTCCACACCTCCCTGTGTGCCACGCAACATCTGGTGCTGCCCAAGCTGCAACTGCCACAGGGAGGGGAGGATGACTCTGGCGGAGAGTCCCCTGCACCGCAGTGGCCTGTGCTCTGAGGGCCCCCAAGAAGAGGGTCGTCCGAGGAGGGGCAAGTGAGAGCGCGCGATGGCCAGCGCAACTCCCAGGAAGCCCTGAACTGTTCTGGATGTTCACCTTTGTGCACAGACTGTTCACCCTGTTGACGGCAACACTACCCTCCACACATTGCATGGGGAGTACAAGTTGGACCAATGTCTAAGACAACTGTGGCCCCGATACTGGGGATTTTGTCTACCAGGACTTTTTCAATTCACCTAGGAAATTTGATTGCAAGATTTATGTACAGCACTACCCATCCTATGCACTATTCACACAAATGTATCACAATAAACACACTAATACACCATACTTGCCTCTAGCTAGATTCCAACGTGGGTGCTGTTATGGGGATGATGAACTGCAAAAATTACACTGTGTATGCGAACTGTAACAGCAAGTACAACACAGGCATGTGAGTAAAGGCAACGTGACACATATGAGTGAGACACACCACCAGGGCTACACAACACATACACACCTAGGCCATCTGACTCATTGCCTACACTGATGTTGCCAGGGAAGACGGTGCAATGCACAGACACCACACCCATTCCCAGTTGTAGTCAAGTAGCCCACAGGTGCAGTAAGCAAATGGCAGTCAAATGTGTGACCACAGACAACGCACATCACAAAGTGAAGCACAGGGTTTATTAGCACAGTTGCAACATGTCGTAACCACTACAGATGCAAGGTAATCCCACCTGGTAGCGGGCACACAGTCAACAACTGTAGACGGAAGGAAGTCCATGGGTGTGGCGCACATCACCTGTAGGGACACAACAGCTACCAGCCTGGAAGTGCAATCACGTCGTCGGTGGACACAGTTGACCAAACGAATCTGAAAGTACCCTGTGAAGGACAGAAATGACACACAGTCAAAAGCAATGGAGAACAGGACAGAACAGCAAAACTCATGCACAATACATGTTACAAGATACCCACCCAGAACCAAGTTAGCATGTCAACACTGTTGGGGAGTACAGCCCACCTGTAAGCACACATCGCAACACACATCCAGTCAAGTAGCCCATGGACACACTCCAACAGCACCAGAGCACCACCCACACATATCATGCCAACTCACATCATTGACATGACACCTCAGGATACTCACATTCAGCTAAAGAAGTTGGTGATGAGCTGTGTGCGGACATCACCTCATCATCATCATCATCATCATCACTGGCATCGTGGTCCAGGCCAGGATCCTCCACAGGTGGCGGATGTTGGTCATTGTCATCCTGGATGAGAGGCAACTCCTTCCGCACTGCCAGGTTGTGGAGCATGCAGCAGACGATGATAATCTTGCACACTTTCGCAGGGGCATATGGGAGGGACCCTCCGGTCTTGTCCAGGCAGCGGAAGCGGCTCTTCAGGAGACCAAATGTCCGCTCAATCACTCTCCTGGTCCGACCATGTGCCTCATTGTAGCGCATCTGGGCTGGTGTCACAGGGTTCCTGAGGGGTGTCAGCAACCACGGCATGTTGGGGTATCCCGAGTCACCTACGGACAGACAAGTGCACATTCAGCTGACTTGGAAAAGTGGGCGGAATACTACAGATCAGATCACACACAATGGCACAAAGTCAGTACACACCGACAAGCCAGGCACGCTGGTTCTGCATCTGTGCCATCATCCTGGGGATGCGACTACTCCTCATCACAAAGGCATCGTGTGCTGAACCAGGGAAACGGGCACACACGTGTGTGATGAGTCATGTCTGCAAGACACACCACCAGTGCATTGACCGAGTGGTAGTGCTTGCGGTTCCTGTAGGCCTGCTCCTGGGCCTGTGGTGGTACCAAAGCCACATGTGTCCCATCAATGGAGCCAATGACATGCGGCATCCTCCCCAGGGCATAAAAGTCACTCTTCACGTCAGTGAGTCATCGCAGTCTAGGGAAATAGATGTACCGGTTCAGGAATAGCAACATTGCCGCCAAAACATCGCGGAGCACACGGCTCAACATGGTCTGTGACATCCCACCAGCAGTCGCTACAGTATGTTGGAAGGTACCGGTGGCAAAGAAGTGTAGGGCTGCCATCACCTTCACCTTGGGCGTCAGCGCTGTAGGATACGGCCGGCCAGGCGGCTGCAAATGTGGGGCCAACTGCACTGCCAAATCCTCAATCAGCTGCCTGGTGAAGCGGTACCGGTCGGATGCTGTCCCGTTCCACCATCGTTGCCAGGACTGGGAATGGTCGATGGACAGCAGGAGCTCCTGCAGTGCAGAGGAGAAGTAAGCAAGATTGTCAGTCAGCCCACATATGCGGCATTGAACAGACCTCAATATCCCAACATACATCATTATGAGGCACAACTACATGAAGTGTGCAGTTCCGTAAGAGACATGTATGGTACATACATGGCCAACATCTGTCATTACGGTCCAACAAGTGGCATCAATTAGTCCCAGGTTGGCCCATTGGATATCATGAGGCCGTGTCGCAGTTCCCATCTTCCTGCTGCCGTGTCACAATCACTCCCCACAGTGACATGTGAGGACAGATGTGCCCCAGGCATCACAGCTCAACGACAGGTACATTCCCAGGGACCCTGTATTGCCACATGGACACTGGCATTACATGGAGTATCATGTATACACCACAGCAAAACAAACATGACCCCCACAGGTAGTGGTCCCACTTGCCACGGCAGGACAGACATGGACGTCTGTGACACACCACACGCACAACATCAAAGTCCATGCACACACAACGTGGATGTGGCGACTGTCTCCCCATTGTGCACATGAAATCAGAGACATTGTAAACACTACATGCACACAGACTGTGGAGGACCATCACTATTGTGCCACTGGGACACCCTGGCTCAAACATACCGTCCCACATGGGACTCACGGGGTATGTGACATGACATACACAATACACCACCGTGAAATGTGACCATGGCACATGCACAGATATGAATCAGTTGCACATCACAGTGGTCATGTACACGTAACACCCAGGATCCTGTCCCCATGAACACGTGCACAGCCTGGGGGTGGCTGCCCCCAGGTGACACCCACAGGACAACATGTACACCAACATACACACAATAGGAAATGCAGCCTTACATGCCTTATGATACAGCTTGGACAGGCTGTCGTGTTGTAGGTGTGCCCCTCACTCCTGGGAGCTATCTGTGGCTGGCATATGTCCATCTGAGACAGGCATGGTGACATATGCCAGTCACTTGTACAGGGATGCGTTGAACAGCAATGGACCGATCGGTGCCCCCGGCCGGCCCATTGCATTCAATGTGTGCGGGTACGCGTTGTGCCCCTGTACGCGTTGTACTGCAATGGACCGATCGGTGCCCCCGGCCGGCCCATTGCATTCAATGTGTGCGGGTACGCGTTGTGCCCCTGTACGCGTTGTACCGCAATGGACCGATCGGTGCGCACCCCATTGACAATGGCCTTGCCTGGCAACGGACGCGTTTTCGAATTTCGAACGAGTCGGTTGCTGGAAATTCAGTTGGTCACCCACAACAATGTTGCAAAATCATGTATGTCATGAAGTTGAAGATTTGAAGGATGCTGTGGGCGTGTATTGGTGCTGCTATTCCATGGATTGGCCAGATTCAGAAGATGCAAACGACTTGGACCTATCACTTTGGACACAAGGGACAGTATCTGCCTCTCCAGCACATATATATTGCTGGCTGTTCCCCTGAGAGCTCACTTGCCTGCACTACATGCTCCAGGACGACATCTGCCACTGCACTGCTGCTGTCTCTGCCCCTCTGGACCCTGCAATGGCACGTACTGTGGAGAGAGCCCCAGCCTTCAGCCTTGAGGAGAACCAGGCCCTGCTGGACAGCCTACTTCCACAGTACAGCAAGCTGTATGGGACACCAGGGGAGCAGGTGAGTGTTCTGTGCACTGCCTTTCTGAATGTGCATTTTGTCTGACTAGCAAGGCTGAAAGTCTGCACGCCACTGGCTAGCAGGCTCACTGAGTAGTTGTCACCCCCATAGTGTGTAGTGACATGCACTGGACAGGTATGGTGCAGTGACAGTGCATTTGAACAAGGTTTTACTTCCCATGCAATGATACCATGTAGTGACATCTGGCAAACTGTCCATGGGCAGCGTTGCACTGCCTGTGTACATCATGTGCCCCTGTGAATGAGACATGTATATACAACTGTGTCATGCACGGATATGTTGCATGTGTAGTAATGGCCTATTCACTTTGTCATCCTGACAGGTTAATGCCCATCGGAAGCAGGAGATCTGGAAGGACATCGTCCGGGCTGTCCGGTCCGTGGGGGTCTACAAGCGCCGGATCCGCAACTGCCAGAAGAGGTGGCAGGACCTTCGGGGCTGGACCCGGAGGATTGCACGGGTCCAGCTGAAGCTGTCGCTCCTCGCAGGAGGGGCGGAACACGGACCCTGACCCCCACATGCTCCAGATCCTGGCGGTGGTGTTTCCAGACCTGGATGGGCAGCTGAAGGCCAGACAGCAGCAAGGAGGGGGTGAGTCAAAGACTGCACTGTGAACTCTGTATTACATGCTTTGTGCCCTCCTCTGGCCTGGTTCAACTGCCACAGTGCAGCAGTCATGTTGTCCAGGAGCCATGTCCCTCTATTGTGCACTGCCCACTCCTCATCTGATACCCAGGTGTGGCCCTTACATTCAGGGAATTGTGTCACTTGGGACTGTGTCCTTGCAGTTTGCTTCACTAAAGGTGGGGGACAGCATCTGTTTCCCTAACTCTGTTGTGGGCATCATGGGTGGGTCCATTGTTCACACAACGCCTGTGTTCGGACATGTAATCTGCGTGTTGCTTTGATATGCGGTCCACTTGCTGAGCTGAGCCACCACATGTGCCTGGGGTATGTGGCACACGCCCATGCAGCGGGTGGGAACAATGTTTGGGCCCCAGGAGTGTGCAGATTACGTGTGTCACACATACATAGCCAGCTATCCACTGTCCAGGGCTCATCCCTCATTCATGTGGGGCAGGACAGTCATGCCTACTCCAGGCCATGCAATGCACTCTGTACTCCCACTCCCGTGTATCAGCTGACACATTGTGCGCAGTGATTTGACCTCTCAGGTGTCTGCCTCTGTGTCAGTGTGCTGTGGATTAGTTGCCAGGACTGCTGGGGTGTTTCTTGGTAGGGGCTCAGCATGCCACTGGAGATGTGACCATAGGAGACGATACTTGTGTGTCACATAGGTGTTTGATCAGCTGCCCGTGCAGACTGGGGTATGCGAATGTGAAGTTCAGGCAGCTGTTCCCCATTCACAGCAGATTGTGAGGGGCTCAGGTTCAGAGGGTAGTGTCACAGGTCTCCCATATGTCCAATCGGTATGACCTGGACAGATGAGGGTTAAGATGATGTGTTGTGTGGGGGATGTACATGTGCACTTGTGCAGCTCCAGGACTTGCATTCCCCATGACCTACTATTGTGACACAGTGCAGAGTGTTGTTGTCTGGCTGCCAAGTCATACATCACTGAGACAGTGATGTATGACTTAGCAGTCATGCCTCCGCCATGGCATGTGTCTACTTATTGGTGATCCTGCAGGGGAGTGACATGTGCTACATGCACACCATTGTGGCGATGGCTATCAGGACATGGGTGCATCATGGTGTCTGTCGCTGGTATGCATCACATGCATTTCCTATTTGACTCTGGGCATCCCTTTCATCCGGAAACCTGTACTGACTTAGTGGCAAGAGTTGTGATGTGTGCATGTCCACATGCTACACCGTGTCCTCTGCACTGTCCAACTACTGTGTAGTTGGTGCATGTGTCCACACTGGGGTGTTGCTATCCAACAGACACCAGACAGATGGGTGCAAGGCCATGTGGGATGTGAGTGCCATGGTTGGCATCAGACTGACAATTGGCTTCTCCTGTTCAGTTAGGGCACTTTTAGCAATGTACAACTAATGATGCCAGGGCTTGCTCTGTAATGTGCTGTGCTCACAGTGGTGTGTGCATTTGGTGCAGGTGACTGATGTCTGTCTGTTTCCCCATTGCTTGCAGATACATCCACGGCCACGGAAGGGGACAGCTCCACGGACCAGGAGGAGCCGGAGAGCCAGACTGGGTCAGCAGCCGAGGAGTGGTCGGAGGGACCCAGTGGCACGGAGGGCGAGGGGAGCCACACCGAGGAGTCCTCAGCACCATCCACCTCAGCTGAGGACCAGAGCAACTCGGAGGATGACTCCCTTATGGAGGTGGGTGTCAGCAGCCACCACACCCCAGCTAGTGTTGCTGTCCCCGCCACCACCAGCACCACCACCGCCCTCCCATCGGCTCCCATTCCCCAGGTCCGTGGAGGCTCCCATGTTCGGGAGCGTGTCTCCTTTGGGCCAGGCACCGCACCCCCTGCCCCTGTGTCCCCTGCTGCCCTGAGTGAGGAGTCTGTGTACCTCCTTCGCCAGCTCCATGTAGGGCAGACAGCCATGCTGAGTGTCCTCCATGCGCACACCGCTCTGTTGACTCAGCTGGTGTCGTTCATGGAGGGCATCTCATCGGGCATGTCTGACCTACAGAGGGGCAATAGGTCCATGGACTCCTCCCTGACGGCAGCAGTGTCCCTCCTCAGACAGTCCCTCACCCCTCCTGCCTCTGCTCCATCCACACTCCCCAGCACCTTACCCGTCCCAAGCACACACACACCGGCACAGGCACACACCAGCACACACACATCCAGCACACAGACACACACGCCACAAACAAAACGCACACGCACGCACAGTCAGGGGACTGAAACCAGACTCACAGGGGATGGGGCCCTGGAACACACACACGCATCCACGAGCACTGCGCAGTCCTCAGTTGCCTCTCCCTCCAAAACACCCTCCCTTGCCTCACCTGCAACCCCAAAGACCCAGCGCCTCTTCCTCAGTGACCTCGGCCTCTTCCCCTCCGATCCAGCTGCTCCAGCATCCAGGGCGAAGAGGAAGCCCACCCACACGGAGCAGAGTGCCCCTCGCCCCCGGACACCCTCCCCCAGGCGCAGACAGACTGAGGCCCCCACCCGCAAGTCCCCCGGAGTCGTAAGAGCAAGACCCTGCCGCCGCCCTGCAGCTCAGGCACCAGGTCTCCTTCCTCCATCCCTCAGGCCCCCACTCCACAGGTGCCCCCACCACACCCTGCCCCAGGTTCCCCCACCCACAGATATACCATCCCCAAGAGGATCCGGCCTTCTCCTCCTGCCACTTGCTCTCCCGGCACCACACCCCCGCTGCGCTTGTCTGTGCCACTGATGTGGTGAGGGTGTCCTCCCCCTCTGTCCAGCCCACCTTGCCTGTTCCCCATTCTCCTCCCCTGGTGGTTGGCACTGCAGTGGAGTCCACTTCCACCCTGTCTGACTTGGGCACTGTAGTGGCGGACCTGTCCACTCCATCTGCAGGGTCCACTGCAGTCGTGCCGGCACCCACAACATCTGAGTCATGCCCCCCAGTTGTGCCGGCACACACCATGTCAGACACCTCCACTGCAGTTGTCAGTGGCTCTCCAGCACCCACCACCCCTTCCCTGCTTCCTCCTGGTGAGCCCTAATCCTGTCCCTGCGGTGCCTGGCCTGCCCCCCGGTTGCCCCTCCTAGTGGATTGTCCCTGGTTTTGTGCAGGCATGCGTAGGGTGACATCTGCCACTGTCACCAAGTTTGGACTTTGACAATGGACTGGCCATTGGCCTTTGTGTTTTTCTGGACTTTGTTTTCATTCGACACATATGCTGAATAAAGCAACTTTCTGTTCTCTAGTGCTTATGCTTCTGATGTACATGTTGTTGATGATGCTAACCATGCCCTTGCTGCAGTGATGGTGATACTTGGTCTCATGATAATGAAGTGTTACTGTGCAGGAACCCATGTGGTCCAGGGGGAATGTGTCCTATCCTGTGGTGTATCCATGTCATCCATAGCAGCATCTGAGGGTGTCATGTGTTCAGTATTTGGCAATGGGATTTCCTACTTAGATTAGCTATTTCACATCTGTGGCTTCCACCCCTGCACATCTGTTGTGCCTGCCATTGTTCAATTCGTCTACTTCCCTGACCGTGTGGCCATCTCCACTGGACATGCAGGTTTGGGCATCAATGGGGAAGGACTCATCCGTGTAGTCAGTGCAACATTGCTATACGAGTGTGTTGGATCTGTGCTGACTGATTCCGTTGGCACTTCCATGACCAGGCTGATGTGACGGGAGCCCTCATTTGGTGCTAATTGTTGATTGTGTGACCAAGTGCTCAGCTGACATGATGGGGTCCCTACTGAGGCAACATATGGCACAGCTTTCCTCACACAGGAGTGGAGTCCCCTCATGGCAGTGTGTACTCCTGTGACATTGCCTGCGCCCAAGGTGTGTGTTGTATGTGCATGTCTGTGTGTTCACTTCCGTTTAGCTGTGCATGCTGTGTTCCCTAGTGTTGTACCTGTTTGTGATGCTTGCTGAAATGACCTATGTTCCCCCAAAGTCTTCTCCCTGGGTTCTCTGTGATGTGGGTGCATGGCACATTACTGGTCATCAGGGTGTCACCCATAGGTGTGTTTGCTGTCAGGGCTGAGTTTGTGTGCAGACGCAGATGGGTCACAGTCAGGTTTCCCCTTGGCACTTGTTGTTTGCCCCTGTCATGTGATTTCCAGTTTGTGTTATCTTTCAGTGATTGTGACACGTTGTGTGTGTGACTGCTGGCACTCCTCAGGGTCCGGGCTGCAATGTTGGTTGTTGTCTATGTGTGTTCTTTGTGGGTGACCTTGGCTTCTTCATTGGTGTGTGACTGTGGCTGGGATCCCATTGGTTGGTGTGGTATTGCCGTCATGTCCATGTACAGCGTAGTGTGCAGTGTGTCAGACATTCAGGAGTCTTGTTGAGTGGCCATGTGTGATGTGTTTCTGCACCTTGGTTCCCACCCACCACCCTGGAATAGTCATGGGTGCATGTGCAATGTCACCAGTGCATGTGTGCTTCACTGCTGCACATTGTTGGAGGTCGAGGGGTGTGGTGTTGAGTGTGTGCAGATGAGAGTTGTTGCCCGGCTAGGCCCCTGCCTCCATGTTGGCCTTGGCTTACTGGCCATGCTGATTGATTTGTGCTTGTGTAGGTGTGATGGTAGTTTGTTGCTCAGGACACATGACTGTGGTTCACAGTGTGAACCACATTTAGCTTTGTCATCACAGTGGGATTGTAATGCAGCCCAGGGTCACCACATTGTGGGGGCCCTGGGGGTGGTGCTGTGGTGTGTCTGTGTCTTGCTGTGTCAGTTGCTGTTCCTACGTGCCTGTGTGACATGTGTGATTTGTGCTCCCTCTCATCTGACAATGCCTGCTTGCCCACATAGGGGATTTGGATCCATGAGTTACCTTTGTGTGGCACTGTATGCACATCTGTATGATTGGTATTCAGGTCTCCTCATGTGTTGTGTGGTTGCCTGGGGACACTGGCACCCCCTCACCTGTTGTGTATGATGTGAAGTGTGGGTCTGCCTGTTTGTGTTTGTGCATCTGCACCACTGCATTGGCATATCTTGGGTGTGCCATTGGCTGTATGTAGTTTGGTGGGTTTCCCCTGCTGTCCCTGGGACTCCTAGGTCATCGGTCAGCACAATGATCATGGTTTGTGTGTCCCATTGCTGCCATGGTATGGTATATGTTCACCTCACATCTGCAGTCTCCACAGGGTATCTGCATTTGTGTGCCCATTGGTGCAAATATGTGGGTCTGCATTCTGATGGTCACTTCTGTCATTGTGTCATTGATGAATGTTGACAGTGTCAGCCCCCATGGGTGTTGTTTGTCTGCACATGGAAAAAGGTATGTCTTATTTGCACTGCAGTATTTGGCTCACCCAATTTATGTTGCAATGGGACACATACACTACTTTGCCACTGATGTGTTTTTTGTTCTGTGACCAGGAATCATCCATGCAGTTTGGCAGTTGCAGCTCTTTCTTTGTCAACACTTACCTTTTGGTCACTGTGATAATGGGGGTTTAGACCCCATTGCCACAATGTTCAAAAGGTGCTTCAGCTATGGACCCCACACTTACCTTTTGGTCACTGTGATGATGGGGGTTTGGACCCCATTGCCACACTGTTCAAAATGTGCTTCAGCTATGGACCCCACACTTACCTTTTGGTCACAGTGATGATGGGGGTTTAGACCCCATTGCCACAATGTTCAAAAGGTGCTTCAGCTATGGACCCCACACTTACCTTTTGGTCACTGTGATGATGGGGGTTTAGACCCCATTGCCACAATGTTCAAAAGGTGCTTCAGCTATGGACCCCACACTTACATTTTGGTCACTGTGATGATGGGGGTTTAGACCCCATTGCCACAATGTTCAAAAGGTGCTTCAGCTATGGACCCCACACTTACCTTTTGGTCACAGTGATGATGGGGGTTTGGACCCCATTGCCACAATGGTCATGGCCTGCTTGCATTGTGGGGGCCACACACATATATGTGTGGCACATGTGCTAGGGGGTCACATTGTATGTTCAAAGTCATGTTCGGTGTTGTAGGCATTTGACACAGTCTACACACGCTTGTCATGGTGTTGGGGGATGTCTTTTTCTTGCATTCCCTAGGTTGTGGTGTGCTGGCTGTGTCATGCATTGTCCATCCTATGAGTGGGGGTGGTAGTGGTGGTAGGCATCCAGCCCCCCTGGGTGAGGGTGGTAGTAGTGGTAGGCATCCAGCCCCCCTGGGTGAGGGTGGTAGTGGTGGTAGGCATCCAGCCCCCCTGGGTGAGGGTGGTAGTAGTGGTAGGCATCCAGCCCCCCTGGCTAAGGGTGGTAGTAGTGGTAGGCATCCAGCCCCCTGGCTAGAGGGTGGTGGTAGGCATCCAGCCCCCTGGGTGAGGGTGGTAGTAGTGGTAGGCATCCAGCCCCCCTGGGTGAGGGTGGTAGTAGTGGTAGGCATCCAGCCCCCCTGGCTAAGGGTGGTAGTAGTGGTAGGCATCCAGCCCCCCTGGGTGAGGGTGGTAGTAGGCATCCAGCCCCCCTGGCTGAGGGTGGTAGTAGTGGTAGGCATCCAGCCCCCTGGGTGAGGGTGGTAGTAGGCATCCAGCCCCCCTGGGTGAGGGTGGTAGTAGTGGTAGGCATCCAGCCCCCCTGGGTGAGGGTGGTAGTAGTGGTAGGCATCCAGCCCCCTGGGTGAGGGTGGTAGTAGTGGTAGGCATCCAGCCCCCCTGGGTGAGGGTGGTGAGTGAGGCATCCAGCCCCCCTGGCTGAGGGTGGTAGTAGTGGTAGGCATCCAGCCCCCTGGCTAAGGGTGGTAGTAGTGGTAGGCATCCAGCCCCCCTGGGTGAGGGTGGTAGTAGTGGTAGGCATCCAGCCCCCCTGGCTAAGGGTGGTAGTAGTGATAGGCATTCAGCCCCCCCTGGCTAAGGGTGGTGGTAGGCATCCAGCCCCCCCTGGGTGAGGGTGGTAGTAGTGGTAGGCATCCAGCCCCCCCTGGGTGAGGGTGGTAGTAGTGGTAGGCATCCAGCCCCCCCTGGGTAGGGGTGGTGGTGCGCATTCAGGCCCCTGTGTGCATGTGTGGCATTGGTGATGGGCATCCTGCCCCTATGGTGCTGCTGTTGCTGGTGTAAGTATATTCTGCATCCCTCTGTGTGTGTGTGATGTGTCGTGTACGTGTTGTATGTGTTTTGTGGTTGGTGTCTGACTTACCTTCTGCGCCGTACGCGTCCGTGCCTGTTCCGGTAGTAAATGTAGAATATTGGTATGATCGGGACGAAGGGATTCATGGTTGGTTCGTGTCGTTCGTCCTTCTCGTTGCTTCACGTCGTCCTCGTCGCTTCGCGTCATCCTCGTCGCTGGCGTGTTCGTCTCGTAGCCGTGTATTGTGTTGTGGCGCGAATCGGAGCTTATGTGCGCCTCTCCCGGATGCTTTGACGTGCCGTGCGTAGCGACGGGTTCGGCGCGTACGGGAAGCGCATCGTACTTGTTCGGCCGGACGGAGCTGCATTTTCCTTTCCGTGCGACTCGATTCTGCGTTTCCGGATTCGCCTCGGTCGGAGTACAGGACCTGGATTGGGTGAGTACGGCTCGGCCGGATTCTGTGCTGTTGTGCGCATCGTACTTACTCGTTCGGTGTGCTGTACGGATCGGTCGGGAAACAGGCATTCGCATGGCTTTTTCCCGACCGACTGGTATTAGGTGCGCCTCCGACCGAGATCGGAATCGGCCCCAATGTCGTCTGGCACTAAACCCGGCCAATGAATAAAGTGCAAGTGCTTTTGTCCCACCCTTACTTTGCCGCTCCCTACCCACAGACTGAAAAGCAAAAATTAGATTTCTGAGAAGATTTCTTAAACAAAATAGTTAGATTTCTTTTAAACAGTTAATACAGATTTAGACAGTGAAAGCTAAAATGTATGAGTTAAAAAGTGTGAGCCTGGAAGACGGTGCGTACGCGACCCGGCACTGATTAAATATCGAGGCCAAACTGAACAGCTAGAGCACTAGCAAAAATGGCATCTCTAGTTGTCCTCACAATGGCGCTTGCCACTGAACTTGGCCAGTGAGTAAATATCATAATTTCCTCGTAATTACCGCAAAATCACTTGTAATTATGCGTAATTATGTGAGAAGTGTAAACCAGCATTTAGCTAACCGTGGGCGGAGAGCTCCGCTCCGCCCGCGGAGTGTGCGGAGTTGTGCCTACTCCCAGTTCTGCGGCGAACGCGGAGTAGGCACAACTCAGCACACTCTGCAGCAGAGCGGAGTTGCCCAGCCCCGCCTCCAACCCCCAATGAAGAATTTCATTAAATATACATTAAGGTAAAAAATAAACACTTACCTTGACTGCGGCGTCCCGGGCTGCCGTCTTCCTCTTCCTCGGTTTCACGATGATCTGCACATGCGCGCGCGCTGCGCATGCGCATTCCTTGCAAGAAATGCACATGCGCGGGCGTGCGCGCATGCGCTGATCATCGTGAAACCGAGAAGAGGAGGACGGCAGCCCGGGACGCCGCAGTCAAGGTAAGTGTTATTTTTTACCTTTAATGTATATTTAATGTAATTTTTCCTAGGGAGGTGGAGGCGGGTGGCGAGCGGAGCGGAGTTTCCACGGAGTTGGTCCCCAACTCCGTGGACCTCCGCGTAGTGCCGCTCCGCCCAGGCTTACATTTAGCACCATTTTCTTAGTGCAAAATGCACCTTCGCATTCAAAATGGGCTCGAACATGCATTTTGCGCTACGAAAATGGTGCTAAATGCTACAGGACCCAAACAGCAGTAGCCAGTGGTCACTCGCTTTCTCTTGGTGTGTTGTTTCTGTGCTCCTTCTGTAGAGTTTTGGCCACAGATTACTCTTAATTACTCAAGCTGACAACACCACATAATTTCGGTAAGAGTAATGCGTAATTGCTGAAATTACTCTGATTCCTCCAACATAGTTAAAATTTCGCTCAGGCCTAGTTTTTTTAATGTTAAGTAAGAAATTACTACCACACCTGATTATAATGTCACTTTAACCTTTTGGTTGCAATGCCTCCCATCCTAACTCAAGATCCCACAAAGAACCACCACCCTGGGTTATGTTGTGGTGAAGCACAGGGACACTCTTGGGACTTTTAGCCAAACAACTGCCAGGACAACACTCCCAGCCATCCTGTCAGCACAGCCAGCCCACCCCACAGGGAAGCAGAGTCAAAGGAAGGAAGCATGGGCATGCTGGGAAGGGGGGTGGAGGGCAATAGCATGATGGGAGTCGTAGTCACAGCTCTACATCCCCACCACATGGCCCAGCAAGCTCACACTCACGCATGCACATCCCACAGAGAGTGGAAAGGCCCATCAAAGATGTCTGACACTGCTGCTGTGTCGTGGGGAGCACAAGGGCATGCTGGGAACTGCACACCAACCAACAGCAGGACACCACTGTCAGCCATCTTGCCATTGCTCTCACACCCACACATACTGAACTCCCCACAAAAGCAAGTAAGTATGGGAATGCTGGGAAGTGGGGTGGAGGCAATAGCATGATGGGAGTGGCAGTCACAGATATTGGTCACCCTCACAACTGGCCCATCAACACCACCCTGAACCATGCTCACATCACAGGGAGTGGAGAAGGACTCACAAGATGGCTGACACTGGCTACTGCTGTGGGGAGCACAAGGGCATGCTGGGAACTGCACACCAACCAACAGCAGGACACCACTGTCAGCCATCTTGCCATTGCCCTCACACCCACACACACTGAACTCCCCACAAAAGCAAGTAAGTATGGAAATGCTGGCAAGTGGGGTGGAGGCAATAGCATGATGGGAGTGGCAGTCACAGATATTGGTCACCCTCACAACTGGCCCATCAACACCACCCTGAACCATGCTCACATCACAGGAGAGTGGAGAAGGACTCACAAGATGGATGACACTGGCTACTGCTGTGGGGGAGCACAAGGGCATGCTGGGAACTGCACACCAACCAACAGCAGGACACCACTGTCAGCCATCTTTCCATTGCCCTCACACCCACACACACTGAACTCCCACAAAAAGCAAGTAAGTATGGGAATGCTGACAAGTGGGGTGG
>CAWUFW010031222.1:0-15885 GCA_963921515.1 Calotriton arnoldi
TTGTAGGAATTTTAAAAAGAGAAATTACAAACCCAGTTTTAGAAGAATTTGCAGCAAAAATAGGCCCATTTGAGGAAAGTTACCAATTTGCTGTTTGTGATACAGGCATGACAGGAAAACAATTGTTTTGCAAATTAAATAGCACAGATTACTGTACACCAGATGATGTTAATTATCAGATTCCTGATGAGGATGTACATTTTAAAATAGCCCAACAAGAGACAGCTGTAGCATTGTTTTCAGAAAGGACAGTTGAAAAATTACCTTCTGATTTGAAAGAAATAATAAACACAGAAATAAGGGAGTTCACAGAGAAGGATGTCAGATTAATAAAATGTGCAGAACATGTCTTATTCAAATTAGAATCAGATGACATATTTTCAAGAACACCATCAGTTGAGAAATTTTACCCATAATTGGAGATAAACTGAGTAAAGGATTTTTGCTGGAATTGATTGGAAGTTTATGTAACTTTCTGATCACAGGTTCACAGAAACTAAATGAAAAGAACAGAATAGTGCAGGAGATTAACCCCTTGTCTGCGGCGGTAAGTACGCCGCGGCGCTGGGGGGTGGGGGGTGAGCGCCACGCTGCCATGCTTGTGACGGAACCACGCCGTCATGAGCCACGGGCGGCGTGTGCTCATGACGGCGTGGTTCCGTCACAGCCCCGCCCGCTCATTAATTCGCCCGCACAGGCGGGGAATTAATCGCGTGTGGGCCGAGCGGCAGCCGCATGACGGAACCACGCCGTCATGAGCACACGGCGCCCGTGGCTCATGACGGCGTGGTTCCGTCATAAGCACGGAACGGGTTAATAGCATAACTTTTCTATGTTGTCCTATGGTATCGAATCCAGCCAACATATTTTTTCACATTCCATGTGCTGAAGAATGGCTTACTGTTATTGATTTTTGTCAAGTTCATGTCACAGTGCCATTGCATGAAGATAGTCAGGAGTATTGTCAAAAGAAAATGAATGTCTGGGACACATAATTGGAAAGGGAGGTAGAAAGGTGTCACCAGAGAGAGTGGAAATAATTCACCAGATAAATCCACCTCAAATTCAGAAAGAAGTCAGGAAGTTTTTGGGAATGGTTAGCTGCTGTAGAGAGTGGTTACTAAACCTTTCCCTAGTGGCTAAGCCTTTACTGAGGCTGACACACAAGAATGTGTCTGATCCGCTTCCATTGGACAACAATTGCACAAAAGCATTCCTAGAGTTGAAAGAGAAAAAGTGTCGCGCCCCGGCACTAGGAATGCAAGTTTATCTAAAAGAAAATACACCAATTTGCAGTGAGAGGAAGGGCTGCGCTCTCTCAGTGCCTGTTCAAAAACATGAATGTGTTCAAAGGTCTGTGATGTATTTCCCAATGACCTTTGACCCTATCGTCACAGAAATGCCAGCAAATTAACTGGTTTGTTATGAAACTGAATATGAGTGTCTAGATGTCATCAATATATGCATGAAGCCAAGATCAGACTTTAAGGATGATCGTCTGATTCAGCCCAACAATGTCCATTTTGTAGATGGCCCATATTTGAAAGGTAACAATGACACATTAGGAGCAACACATGCTGTGCCTCCTATACATTATGTTGTCAAAGCTTCCTGGCTTTAAGTAGTTACCTCAGCCCAAAATTCGAAATTGATTGCCCTTACCATAACATGCAGTATATCTGCTCAAATGGGAGTCACTGGTGTCATGGGAGAGAGAAATGCTAATTCAGTTGCACAAAATTGTGTTCTGTTAGCCTATACATTCAATCGGATTTTCACAGGTGAATCTGAAAAGAATACTGTTTATTTTGAGAAAAGTGACAACTGCATAGTAGCAAATGTGTTATTGCAAAAACTGATGCCCAGGTATAGATTGCCAGTTTCTCTGAAATCAGATCATAATGAGGTTTCAAAGATGATGTGTGCAGAACCACAGATTGGACAAGGATTGGATTGTAGCTATCTACCTGATGTTCCAAGTATAATAAAGCAACACAAAGACAGTACAGAGTCTCATTTTGCAAAAGACTGTGTTTCAGCATCACTGAAGTGGCTTGAATATGTACATGCAAATGCACTTGTGAAAAACATAAATGAAAAGACTAGCCATTGCTGTGAAGGTCTGGCTGATGTGGAGCGTGCAGTTTCTCACCAGATTGCAGCTGCTACACAAGATCTGCATAATGGATGGTGCCAAAACTTTGATATAAGAGATGCTGTGAAATGGAAAGGCCTGTTCCAAATGATCCTGGCAAAGACTGTTGTGAAATGTGGTGGCCTTCCAAATTGGGTGCATGCTTCTCACACGCGTATGGTCCTGTGTCCCCCTGATAAAACAGCTCCTCTTCAAAAAGATATGCCAGCAGTGGTCAAAAGTCCACAGAAGAGGGTCGGTCAAGCTGTAAGGGAACACACAGAGTCTGAAGCAGCACTAGAGAAAACTGAAGTGGCACTGGAAAAGCAAAAAGTGGAAACTGACTCAGATGAAAGCGGTGTCAAAAGGGTGAATGAGTCAGGTGCAGCCTCTGAAGAAGAAATTAGTGCTGTGGGCCTATGAGTGGAGGTAGGAAAAAGCTGGCTGAAACGGTATCCAAAAAGTATTCAGTGGTCCCTTGAAAAATCATTTGCACCAATAACTGAAACATATGAATCTGATCAAAGTGAAAATAAAAGTGAAAGGCTTGGATTGAAAAAGTGCAAAGAATTGATGGTGCTCTGTCAGAGTTTCTCAGCACCTGAGTCGTCAAAATGCATGGAAAAAGTACAGAATGCCACTTTGAATGAACTGTATGAGCCACCCTGATGGCAAGCTGGTGACAAAGAGAAAAAGAAAGGCTGAAACAATAACTGAGAATTGTCAAGAGCTGAAGAGAAAAGAATCTTTGAAATTATGAAAGAAAAAGAAGAAAAGATGAAGAAGAAGTAAAAAAAAGAAAAAAAGAACTATCCGGTTGAATTTTCCTTTTATTATTTTAGTTACTTATTTTAGAGAAGACTAACAGTTCCAAGAAGCTACCTACAGAACTCTGCACTAAACATTTGAGCTTGGCTATATATGATCTGATTACAGACAAAATTTGTGTTGCCTTAGAAATAGAGTTAAAATTGTTATATGCTCAGCTTTTGCAATAAAAAAGTCACCTGTGAGATTAAATAAGTGTGATGATTTACAAATCATTTGAGGTATCATGATTTATTATCATCAAAGGGAGGGTTGATGTAGCTCAGATTTCATCTGAATTCAGGCATTGCTTCATTTTTGTGTTTCAGACAGACTGCATTTTAAAATGGCACTTTTGGTGCATGCAAAGTGAAAAACATGAAATGAGGCCTAGTCAAATGCTTTTTAAAAGTTGCACTTTTGGTGCATGCAAAGTGAAAGACATGAAATGAGGCCTGGTCAAAATACTTTCAGTCTGAAATGCTTGTGCTAAATTAACATGTGTTTTTGCAGTGTAGAGAAACTCGTGATTTCAGTTTCCTCTTTAGCTTTGAAGATTAGAATGGAATGTGTGTTCTCTCCTCCCAGCTCCTTTTCCTTGTAATCTACACTCCCTGTGCCTGTCTCAAGAGACTTTGGCTTTGTTGCATATTTAGACAATGCATATTCAGTTCATAACACATCTTTCTTATAATGTGTATTAATTAATCAACCATGCACCAACACTACACATGGGGCAAACGCATTTTGCATGAAAAGCTATCTAAAACATTAGAGCATGTTGCTATGAGTATGTATTAACTGTTTGCGCTTTGAAAATTTACACTGGTACATGTTTATGCTATGTTGTACATTGCACATTTTGCATGTGGTGCACAAATGATAGAAAAGCTGCTTTAAACTAAAAGCTTTTGCTAGGTAATAACTAATAAAGGGTACTAGTATGGGGGGAGGTAAACATAATGGGTTTTATTTCATAAATTAATATTCTTTTGTGTTTGTTTTGTTTTTGGGCCCACTATAAAATGGCTGCCTAGGAATCCAGCATGGCTGAGAATTGTTAGCAGTGTGCTGAATGAGAGACGCATGCGCAGAAAATTCTTCGAGCTGCATGAACTGCCAAGTGCCTCAAGTGAAGACACATGGGCCAAGGCCACAATGAACTGTACACTCCTGTCATCGTGCCAATGTACCAGTATTTGTGGGAAAGTGTCATCCCTGTGTGCCAAGTGAAAGAGAGACAGGAAATTGAGTGATACATTTTGTTGCAAGAAATGTTCTTACTGATACATGTTATGTATATTGTTCTTAGCATTAAGCCCTTATTGTCAGAACTGGTATGGGTTGGATTTGCAATGAGAACAGGATGGTGAGACCCTCATGTCATCTATGCTAACCAATCACAGTGCGAGTTTCTACTGAAACTGCAACATTATTAGTATAGTCAGCCAAGAATTAGAGTATAAACAAGCATTTACAATGCAATAGGTCTCGCAGTGACATTATTGTGAGCTATTGACATTGTAAATGACATTGTTTTTTTATATTGTTTTTCTTTTGTAAAAAATAAATAAAAGACATTGAAATTAAAAATGCAAATAGTCAAAAGGTTTGTAAATGCAAAACCTATTGCATTGCATTTACATGAGTGCGAGCTATTGGCATTGTAAATGCTAATGGCTTATATTAATGTGACTTTTTTTAAACAACATAAATATAATGCATTTTCAATGCTAATAGCATAAACTCTTGTAAATGCAATAATTACTGACAACTTAAATGAAGTATTTTCCTGGATATTTAAGGAAGCAATGCAATAGGTCTTGCATTTATATTAGTTTGAGCTATTGACATTGTAAATCATAATGTTTAAAAAATAAAATAAAAGGCATTGTCATTTTCAATTGCCAAAAGCTACCAAACGTACTAACGGGATTTACAATATATGGCCTTCAATAAGGTACACAAACACAACCTTGTTACTAAAGAATTAACCTGGTAAGGAGCACGTATGTGTTGTACAACGTGCATATGTATTCTTTGGACGGTTTGTGCTCCTGTTCACCAAGCTTGGCCACAAGTCGGCGAACAAAGCATCAAACACCCACCCACGCCACTGCAGCACTCCTAAGGATAGGCTTTGCAAGGGTGACAAAGGAGGTTGGGTCAAAGGCACGAACATGTGTGCACCGGGTAGACAGGTTTTCACGTGAAAGGGACTCAAAAATGTAGAAAGCCTTCCCTATAAACAAACGGGGGAAACTGGGATTGAGCAAACAAAATATGCTGATGGCACATTTGCTAAAATCGAGGGACCCAGCATCCACTTCACTGTATTTACATCAGCCTGTTTTAAAAGGGGTTTCCCTTGATGTCTCCCCCCCTCTAAAATGGCTGCAGCCCAGACTGTGGGTGGGCTTACGTCCACCAACAAACTTGCCTTCTTTCCTACCTTAGCACACTGCTCCATGCACTGTGCATCTTACAGGGGTCTCTAGAGTGTCAGCTATGCCTAGAATGGTCTCTTAGGGCAAGGCAAAGAAATCCCGTCCTTTTCTCCTGAAAGGCTTTTTGTGCCCCAACCCCCTCCCATGTTTATTTTCTTGTCGACCCCGTGAGGAGTTAGGACAGCTGCTGGAAGCCACAGATACTTTGCAGATTGCCAGGGTTGTGACCCCGAGGCCCCCCTTTCCTCTCCGCCCTGAGAACTGAATTGGCTTGTCTGTATACATCTCCTGTCACCCTGCCTTGGCCCCAGTTCAAGCAGCACAGCTGTGACTGCTGCCTGGGCACAAGGCCAACTCGCACCTCACCTTTCCTTCCAGTAGATGAGTACTTTATAAATAACCTCTGTTATTTTCAGACGTAGTGATAAAGTTGCAGTGTTAGTAGAGAGGCCAAAGAGCGAATGGGCATGAATGTAAACCTAACTATGAAGGTTGTCAAGAAGATTTTCTAAATGCACTGAAAAGCTTCTGCAGGGAGGCTGTGTTGTTGCTGTTTATCCTGCCCTTGTTTGGTGTTTGTATTGGGGTGGTACTAGGGCGACAAGATTGTGAAAACCAAGAACTAGGACGTTCCGCAAATATAGGAGTAAGACTCTAGTTTCCCATTGCCCAAGCAGCACAGAATGAGGTGTGAGCGCACACCAACTTGAGAAAAAAACAGAACATGAATTATTATGGGGCAATTTAAAGTAACTTTAGATGTAGTGATAAAGCGCAGACCAACACCAGGAAAACAGAACACGAAGCATTAAGGGGCAATTTAAAGTAACTGAACGCACACTGTTATGATGGCTGCAGTACGCAGTATGGCCTGGTAGTAAAGTTGTGCTGTGTGTTATATTTTAAATAAAATAGTGCACAGGAGTACTTTTACAAAATAGTCTTTCTTCTTTCTAAACGTAGTGATAAAGCTCAGGGGAAAGAGCTTTGCACAAAAGACACAGAATATCTGTGCGAAAAGTACTACTAATGTTTAGAAAGGAAAGGTAGACTATACGACGTTGTCTACAATGCGCTAAAGAGATGTAAAAAGGCACAGCATGTGGTTCAAACAACAAAACACTTTGCTCTTAGCTGCTAATCAATGGTTAACAAAAGATGGTGACATAGATTATAATGAAAGACTTGCCTACCAGAGAGCAAACAAATTGCTAGAGGGCCTGTTTTAGTCCTGGGGTGGGGTGGGGGGTGTATCTGTTCTTCAAGCAAATCGTTAACAGATGGTGACACGGATACTAATAAAACTTCCTAAAGGTGCCTGAAGGGTGTATCTACATAAACAAAAGCAGCCGTCAAAAAAATAACTCATTTGTTTTGCTGCGCTCAGCTTTAAAGTATAAAAAACAAGAGTGCATCGCACAGGCAAACTTCACCGAGCGGAGACACGGTCACTATATATATATATATATATACCGAATGTGGACAGTCTCCGGCTGGGGGTCACAGCAGCAGCAGCTAATAAACACACTGGCAAAGAGCAGACGACTTTGTTTCTCGATTGATCAGTCTTTCCTTATGTGGACTTCCATAGCAAATGGGCAAAGGCCGTCACTCAGTGCTCGACGTCCCAAACACCATTTAACTTCCTTGCGTGCTGTCTTAACAGGGAAGTTTGAAGGAAATCCACAGAAATAACGCACAATCGGCACAATTCTGTAATGCAATGCTGCCGCTCTGACAATTCTATGATGCAATGCTGCCATTGTGGTTACAGACGCTAAAATAACTGCCCAGCGTATAATCACACAGAGGAGAGTCTCCAGTTACAGACGCAGGGAGTGATCTAAATAAATAAACAAACGCGGCGTGAGAAGCAGATGACACACTGCAGGCAAGGCAATTAAAACAAGTGTGAGCGGACGAAAACTGTACTTAGGCGCCGCTGCTTCGGGACTACACGGAAGTAACTATAGGATCAACAGCCAACAGAAAGCAAGAAAACAATAGCAATGCCTCAGGTAAACCAATCACAAGCGGAAAAAGAAATTAGACGAAGTTTCAGCCAACATACAGATTACTTTATGTCTCGCTGAGATAGCGCATGCAGCGCATGCGCTGTCAAGGCGAGACCTAAAAATGACCCCATAGGGGGCGTGTCAGCCTTAGACGCCTTAGAAGTCTTAGACGGAGGAGAGGAGAAGAAGCAGATCTGACACAGACATCATATGGGTTAGGTACGTGAACGTCGCGGGTGCAGCCTGGGAGGAGATTGCGTCCGAGGAGAGACAGAGGGAGGAGGGGTTCTTGCTCATATTTTTTTCAGAGAGTCCTTGCACGTCATATTTTTGGCAAGGCAGATCACATTCCTCTGTGGTCTTGTGCAGGGAGGGCAGCCTCTCTGTGTGAGACACAGAGAGACAGATTGAACAGACAAGGGCAGAGAATGCAGCTGATGGAACAGGTTTAGATTTGAATGCTAAAACTCTAAGTTTATGCTTTGACTAACTAACTAGTTCTGAAAAGATTTATTTGTCTTATGCATTTATTTCTCTTTATGGGAGATTTTTCCAATTATTAATTATTGATTAGCCTTGCAAAACTCACTCTTGAATTATATTTTTCCTGAAACTCTTCAAAGAGTTCTGACTGACATAGAATTAGGTTTTTTTTTCCTCCTTTATGGAGTGCTTTGTATGCAACCTATAATATGTTTTGTATTAATTTTATTTTTCCTGTTTTTTTCAATTCTGTAACCTGATTGATATTGGACTAATGAATAAAGGGTCAGAGAAACTTAACTTTTGACTAGAAAATAAAACCCTTTAAAAATACTCACAACTCTCATTATTGGCTTAAATATTAATTGCATTTTGATTTTTCATGTTTATGTAAAGTCTCCTGAAGGTGATACACGGTGGCAAAGGTCCATCACCTTTAAAGCGGTAAACTAGAGGTAAATTATGTTTTGCATTGAGAAATTATCGTGAAATTACCGCTGGATCACAGGTATGTCTAAAATACCCTTCATAGCTTAAGAATTGTATGTTTTCCTTACACCAATAGCATGACCTATGGGGTTAACGTCAGGTGGTGGTGTTTCTAATGAACGGCACTGAATTTGAACAGAGCAACAGGCCCCAAAGTTTCAACTCTACTCTTGTAATATAAAAAATAACTCATTGGTACTTTATTAAAGCTCATACATGGAGTGAATACATTTCAGTAGGTCCTGCAATCTCACGTGAGGCTTGAAGGGCCAGATATTTCAGATTTCAACATAATTTTTTTTTTTTATAATAATGAATCTAAATGCAATCTATTGACTTGCTGGGGCTTGTCCTGAAATTCAGACAGTCCCAATGCTCTTAGACCTTTGTGGAAAACTCTGGCTTACAGCTGTTTTGATTAGAGTTGAACCCGCACTTTTCAGATTTAAACGATAGTCTGGCTACAGAAGTTGGTAAAATGACAAGAGACCCTCCGCAATATGGAGATCTACTATTTTTCCAGGCCACAAAATGCAAGAAATTCAGTTTTAGGAAAGCAAGTTGGTTTTGTTGTTGCATGCATATTTACAAAATTAGAGAAAGAATATTGTAATGCTGCTTCTGGTACTAATGGTGACCACGGGGCACAGCCTGTTGACCTCCTCATGAGTAGACTGGTTTGTGGTTCATATTCTCAGTAGTCTATAGGAAGGCTGTGAACGTGCGACACCTCTATACTTCCCGTGTCTGACATTAAAGAGCTTGTGATGCAGTTCCTTAATGTGGATTACATTTTGATGTTTGCTGCAGGGTGATGTAAACGTTATAGTGATTTACTCTTATTATCGATAGGATGGGGAGGTATTGGAAGACCTGCAAGTGAGCCCAAGATAAATTCCGGAGAGATGTTCAAGTTTTGCCATTTCGATCATTTGCTGCACTCATGGCCTTCTGGTCTTTTAATTAACTAGAAGAGACTTGGTAATATGTGAAATAATGGAGTATGGAGATTTGTGCACAAAATCCCAGGGTACAGGTCACCAATTGTTGCATATCTATTTTTATTTTTGCAAATTGCACTTTTTTTCAAAAATTCAATTTATGTGATCTTGAACTCGCTTGTCTAGAATGATTTCAGCAGCTGTTGGCCATGTAGTTGGCATATCATTTGTTAACCGGACTAAGAGGTCCGCATGTTCTGGCACCTCCACAAATATATTTGTATTCCTTATAGTGAAGAAGGAACTTTGAACTTTGCTTTCTTAAAGCGGCCTCCTTTAGTACACTGTGTGCGTATTGAGGACCATTGTTTTTCTTTTCCATTATCCGTACGTGTCCTTGGGCCAATGATCTGGTACAAGTTTTCAAACTTTGCAGTTGAGTCTTTACACATTTGTTTAGTAATCCTATCTGTCTGGACGTTTGCTGCTATGCTATCAGTAGTTTTTATAGTGTGCTACTCACCCGTGAGGGTATTCAGGCACTCTGTAGCAGGTGTGTGAGGTCAGCTTTGGGAGCATGCTCGAAAAGCCAGGTCTTCAGCTTCTTGCAAAAGCCAAGAAGAGAGGAGGCTCTGATGTGTTGTGGGAGGTCGTGCCAGGCTTTAGGTGCCTGGTACAAGAAGGTACAGCCCCCTAATTTGCTTTTGAGTATGCGTGAGGTGTGTACTAGTGAGACCGGCTGAGTGGAGGTGTCTGGAAGGTTGGTGGAAGTGGATGCGGCTGTTCAGGTAGGCAGGGCTAGTGTTGTGGAGTGCTTTGTAGGTGTGGATGAGGAAACTGAAGTGTGCGCACTTGTGTATCCAAGGTTTCTCGCTTGCGAGCAGGGCGTGGAGGTAGGTCCAAGGTTCTGTGGGCCACCAGGTGGAGTCCCATGCAAGGCCAAAGACTACCACTTTGGTCTTGTCTGAGTTCATTTTGAGGCAAATGGATTTCATCCAGGTGGCCCACTTCTATCATGCATGTGATGAAGTTCTTCCTGGAGGTGAGTGATTTGTCTGAGTGGGATAGTATCAGTTGTGTGTCATTGGCATAAGTGAGGATGTTTATGTTGTGAGCTAATATGACATCTGTCATATGGGTCATGTAGATGTTGAAGAGCATTGGGCTGAGCAAGGAGGCCTGCGGGACCCCGCAAATGAGATCGGGTGGGCTTGTTGATGATTTGGGTTCTTCCAGTTAGGAAGGAGAAGATCAATTTGAATGCGAGTCCCGGGATGCCTGCTTCATGGGATCGGGTGGGAGATGCTGTTGAAGGTTGCTGTCTAGTTTTGAAAGTCGTTCTTCTTGAGTCTCATGAAGAACATGCCCGTTCTTACTGAGTACTTTAGCTTCTCCTCTGTATTTTTTGGAAACTGCTATAGACTGACACTCTTAGTCCTTCTGCAGCCTGAGACTGATATACGATAACTGTGTCCCTGCTTTTCTGACTGGTACCCTTCCTTTTGAGGAGGCCTCACACAGCTAACAGTTAGCAAAGGCTCTGTACGATCTACTCCTGTTTTGTTACTTTGACAGTTCTGGTTCATTTGATTTGATCTGGCTTTCTGTTTGTGCAGCCACGTAAATCTGCTTCAGACGGTTGTATGTGAATTCATAGAAAAACAATTTTATGGAGTACCTTTACTGAGAAACCATTCACCTAAATGGTTTAATGGAAATTTGACGAATGAATGCCATTTACCATTTCATCTAAACCAATTCAAAGAATGTCTTTTTTTCCCTGAAATCTGCATTTGCATGCTTATTTTTTAAGTATAAATGCAATGGTTGTAGGTCCTAACTTTCAGAAACATTTTTGATTGAGGTATTTATTTCATTGCTTTCCTTCATGGAACATTTTGATTTTATATATTTCACATTGTGGGACGATTACTTTGGATGCTTTTAATTCGCTGACCCCTCAGCTTCCCTAAACCCCATCTGTTACAAATTGGATTGCTGGTTGGCTGAGGTGTGCCAGGGTAAGCTAGATGCACTCTAAGATAGACTGTGCTCACCCTCTGGTAGCTTGGCACAGAGCAGTCAGGCTTATCCAAAGAGGCAATGTGTAAAGTATTTAGGCAACACACACACACAGGAAAACCATGAATACACCACAAAAATACTCCACATAACTCTAGAAATATAGAGTATTATATTCTGAACAAAACAAGACCAAAACAACAAAAATCCAATAAATAGAATTTGAGGTATGGAATCAAAAAGGAATAAGTGCAGTAAAGCGCTTAAAAGCAAGTAGCACTAAAAAGGGTTACTTTAGGTCACACTGACCCGGGGCAAAGTCAAAGTTCGGGGCGACCTCGTGTAAGCACGGGCCGGCTACAGGAACCATGCAGGCCCCGGTGAACAAAGTGCCTTTCCTGGACACAAATGCAGGATGCGTCGTGACATGCGGGCGCAGTTGTGTGATTCGTCAATGTCAGGCCTGCAAGGGAGGCGATGCGTCGATTCCATAGACGGGACACTGGAGATGCGATGCGTTGGTTCCGAGAAGCAATGCACCGGTTTTCTCCACACAGTCGGGGGATGTGTCAATCTCTCTGAGCTGCTGCGGCAGCTATGCGAGGTTCCGATGCATCGCGCTCTTAAGGTGTCGCATTGGTTCCGAGAGCGATGCGCCGATTTTACTTCCGCAAACGGGTCGATGAGCCGGTTCTGCTACATGCAGACAGGAGGTACATCGAAATCCGTGTTGCAAGTATCTGGGTCCACTTCCAGTGAACCAAGCACAGAAGCAGGGGTAGAGACTTTGATTTTCCTGAGTCTCTAGCAACAGGAGCCAAGCCAGTAAGCTCTTGGAGCATGCTTGAGGAAAAAGAAGAGTCCAGCTCTCCTTCAGCTCAGGCAGAGAACAGCTGGCAGCAGGGCAACAACAGAGAAAGGCTGGCCTTCCAGGTCAGCAGTCCAAAGATTAATCCTTTAGGCAGCACAGCAGTCCTTCTGGCAATGTGCAATTGTAGTTCCAGCAGTGTCTGGTTACAGGTCCAAAAAGTGTCTGATTTGAAGGGGTCAGAGACCCAGTACTTATACCCCAAATTGCCTTTGTAGTGGGGTGACTACAAAGCAAAGTCTTTGAAGTACACAGGTCCCCTTTCAGCCCAGTCCTGTCTGCCAGGCTGACTGTGGGGGGTTGATCAGTGTTTTGTGTGAGGACAGGGCACTACCTTTTGAAATGTAAGTGTCAGCTCCTCCCTTTCCTCCTGCCAAGGAAGACACATCAGTATGCAGATGAACGCAGATGCAGTTGAGTGTCCTGTGTTTCTGGCTGTCTAGATGGAATGTCACCCAACCCAGATGGGTATTGGAGACAGGCTGTAAGGCACACAAAGAGCTAAGAGCAGAGAAATGCCCACTTTCTAAAAGTGGTAATCCTAAACTAGTAAGCTCAAATCCAACTTTACCAGTAAAGAGGATTTGTCATTACCAAGCTAAGATATAAAACATAAAGCAGCTACTCCTCTGCAATCAGGAATTACAGCTTAAAAAGTGTATTAAAGAATTCCCAATATTAACCTCTGAGAGAAACAGGCTTCACAGTAGTGAAAAATGGATTTGGGTGTTTTGGCACTACCAGGACATGTAAACCATAAAGGGACATGCCCTAAAGTTTACTTACATAGCACCCTGCCTTTAGGGCTACCTAGGGGTTACTTATATGTAATAAAAGGGGAGACAAGGCTTGGTAAGTAGTTTTAAATGCCAGGTCGAAGTGGCAGTAAACTACACACACAGTGCCTGCAATGGCAGGTTTGGCAGTCTTCTAAGGTGGGAGGCACAATCAGTGCTGCAGGCCCACTAGTAAGAGGAGGGGTGGGAAACCCAATAGACCCTTGGAGGCTTGGGTACTTAATGTATCAGCGGGTAAGCGTGCCTACAAGGGATTCTTTTCTCTACTTATTCTCATGTTTGTAAGCAATCATCAGTGATGAGCTCTACACAGTAGCTTACATCAAGTTATTTCAAAAGCTAAATTACTTATTTCAACATGTCCATAAGAAAGGAAGGTGCACTCTGATAGGCGTCAAGCAGGAAACACACTTGTAGTCCAAAAGGGTTCTTCTTTTTATTCAAAGTTGTTCAATTAAAACCGGCACACAGCCAACGCGTTTCGTTCCCTAGTGCCACGGGAACTTCGTCAGGGCTTACTAGAAATATCAGAAAATTTCTGGAAAAATCACACTATTTCAATTTCTGTCCTTGGGGGTGTGCATGAACACCAATACGAGTGATTCAATTCAATCGGTCCATGTAGTTCTGGATAATAAATCAGTCGGCAAAGAATATATTCACATCAATTCAAGCAATGGCTCTCAACAATCCAAGAGAGCAGGTTTGCATAAATTCTGAAGTAAATTCCGAAAAACTACCTTAATAAAAGGAGAACGGCTTTCATGGTAGATCACAGCAGTTTAAAACAGTAGTTCACAAATATCATGGTACATGGGTGCATATAGAGCCCGCTGTCAGTATCTCAGCGACGGCAGACAGATGCCGGGCAGCATGGTGGCTCGCAACGACGTAAATGCATGAGATGACTATAAACAAATAACTTCCAAATCTCAGTGACTGTGTGTTGATGTATGTTCATATATGTAGCAATTTTTGTACCCTTTAATATTGTTTCAACATAAATTTGTGTTTCAAAAAGCATACACCCGTTTGAAGTATTTTTTGGGGCAGATCTGTTCATGTTGAAATAAGTAATTTAGCTTTTGAAATAACTTGATGTAAGCTACTGTGTAGAGCTTATCACTGATGATTGCTTAAAAACATGAGAATAAGTAGAGAAAAGAATCCCTTGTAGGCACGCTTACCCGCTGATACAGCAGGCCCACTAGTAGCATTTGAAGTACAGGCCCTGAGTATATGGTATACCACTTTAGAAGGGACTTACAAGTAAATCAGCAATGCCAATCAGGTATACACCAATTTCACCATGTGTAGGGGCAAAGCACATGCACGTTAGCACTGGTTAGCAGTGGTAAAATGCTCAAAGTCCTAAAGCCAACAAAAACAAGGTCTGAAAAAGAGGAGGAAGGTAAAATGTTTGGGGTAACCCTGCAAAATGGACCATTTCCAACACCATCCATCGCTGATCCCTCACTACCCCTAAACAACATTTATCTCTGCCCATAAAAACCCTTACCACTGTTAACTAACCCCCTGACCCCTAACCTCCACCCAATCCAGAACCCTAAAAGACCTTTCTACCCCTAAACTCCACCCATCCATGAACCTGAAAACCCTTCATTACCCCAAAACTTCACCCATCCCTGAACACTAAGAAACCCTCATCACACCTAAACATTACTTATACCTAAACCTAAAAACCCATCACATCCCCTAAACTCCACCCAGGTTTAATGTAATTTTGGATTTTTCCTTATAAGTTCTTTCACTTTAAAATGCTTTCTTTAATTTATGATTCATTTGTATTTCCTCAAAATTGTCTATTTATAAATTTGGCTTACCGTGATTTAGTTTCCTCCAATGTGGTTTCTTAGTTTTCATTTTTCCATTTATCTGCATACATCACTTTTGACTTCTGCAGGACACAGAGGTATATTGTGGGTCTAGGAGGGAGGGTCAGATCATCCAGGTATAATCAAGGAAAAACTGTTTCTTTACTGTAAGTCTGGTACTATTTCCTTGGCCAATTGAGTTCTCAAAGTCCGGGGGCTTTTACATGCTTAGTTAATGCCCTGTTCCAGCACAGCTGCCTTAACTGCTCCACATGACTTTATTGGAAAGATACAAAAGGGTGAAAAGGAGCAGAATTAAGAAAAGGAGGGCATGGTGGGGATTCCAGTAGTTCATTTTATGGTGGCCTGTAATAGCCACAAGGTGAGGCAGCCTATGGCTGACAGAGGACTATCTTTTTTAATGTGAACTTGTTTCTGTGACTTGCAACATGGCCTGTAAACCTTCAGTGAGCTCCTCCGCTACAAGATGTCCTCCCTTCAAAGGCTGAGTTTCATGCATTCCCATTCACAGTTGAAATGAGCATCAATGCTCATTCTCCAAGCATGTGGGTTATTACGTTTTGTGCGCGAGCACGGTTGTTGTAGGTGTTTAACTCTTACGACAAAATTATTCTGTATACACTGACACCTTGCTGTGGTATGGTCTGTCAGAATTTAGAGTCAAGCAGGGTTTTGTGCTACCTTCCTTTTTCTCCAGTCTATCCTCTGACATAGAGGGATCTCATCACACTGTGGATGTTGTGTGTTTTACCTGGCCAGTGCTAAACTCGTTAGACCCACAAAGTTGTATGTCATCTAGGGTGCTTTCCTCCTTAGTAAATGGCCTTTTAAATGGCTGTACTTTGTCTGACGGTATCCTGCATTTTAAAACTCTACACTGCAGCTGATCTTGCCACTTCAGAAGTCCTCCATAAGCACTCAACGAGGGCAGTGCATCGCGTCACCTTTGAGACCCTGCCCTATTGGAATGCCATTTGCTAAGCAGGTATGAGGACTACCTTGCATGTGTTGTGCAATCATTATGCC